>JASEVX010000002.1:139779825-139954034 GCA_031761405.1 Serripes groenlandicus | reverse complement strand
ACGGCGGATTACTTATAAACATATAAAGCAAAACTGAATGTTAGTATCTGGACGCATTGAAGACGTGTTTTTATACAGACGTGAAACCATCATGGATTAAGGAGAACTTGTATATCTAGGGCACTATCTCTTGTTTTTCCGTACATAGGTTTTATAATAACGCCTGCTGTAGACACGTCATTTGTCGACTACATCAAGGTAAAGGTAACCCTATCCTAAACACAGACGCTCTCTGACGCCTCGCATTAGACGATTTTTGAAAACAATAGATGATCAATATCTCCTTTTGTCAGATTGTTTTAAACTCTTTTAAACAATTATACTATTATAAAAACAGAGTGTCCACATTTTCGCCTAGATGTTTGCCTAGTCTTCTGCTGCAAATTTGTTGTGTGTGGGAAAGGGATAAATTACATCCATCTGTCAAGGATACATCATGTAATCCAGTCTCTATGTTATTTAATATATCTTATATTGCTCTGGCTTTCTTAAATGCAGACGTAGTTCAGGCATCTGCAGCAGCCGACTTTTGAAACATGTTGGATTTTCTTTTTTAAATAATCATTACCAGGAAACGGACCCGAGAGTGACACATATCAGCATTCTAAGAAAATGACCATTACTAGAACATTATCACGGCTTCAACCCTTTTCTACATACAAACACTTTCTAACGCATTTGCAGCAGACGACAATTGAAAACAATGTGTCAAAAGATGAAATTGCTCAAAACGAGCAAGTTCTCCTTTTCCCACAATAGTTCAACTTGAATAGGTAGCAATATTTCATTTACAGACATGTTTCACACCCGTCTGCTGTAGACACGTCAGTTGTGGACAGTATAACGTGAAGTGACAAACAGCACCTGCCTGCCAAGGACATCAACATATTATGTATCCAAATCTCTATGTTATTTCATCTATCTGTTGTTTGCCTAATGTTCACGTGGCACGTGCACCGTGTCTAGCGGTGTTGGATCTTAATGCATCTGCACAATCTCATCAGTTAACTCACTTTTGGCAAAGATGTGATATAGACATTAAACCTTTGCCACATACAACAAATCTGTAGTGAGCAACTTCTCCTTTTTGTAAAAAAAGTGTTCAAAAGTCGTTTGCTGAAGAAGCTTCAGATTAATCGGAAGAATGATTTCACGTCGGAGTGTCAATAAGGCCGCAAGTCGCCTGACGCGGTTCATATTAGAGTAGAAATAGACTGCGTGTGCCTAGGCACGAGAAAATCTGTTATAAATTATTAATATAACTGTGACGTATGGTAATCAGGATCAACCGTAGAAACATCTCGTAAATATAGCGAAAAGTCCGTCAATTGTCTGTTTTAAACGTGAACTGTCTGATCGATAACTGAGCGTCTTCACAGGCTGATCTGAACTTTGGTTGAGGATCGATGTATATTTGTTAGGATGGAGTATTTTTACGGTGCACATAATTTTGCGTATTAAACCTTTATCATTATTCGTAAAAACTGTACTTGTTTTCGTAGAAGACGCATATTTAAAGTAGGTCCTTTGAAAAGAAAAATATACGTTTCAGAAACATGAGAATGCCAATAATGAAATATGAACTGTCTGATCGTAATTGTGCGTCGACACGTATCTAAGCCTTTGTTAAGCACCGAGATGCTTTTCGATGGGTTGGCCTTGGGGGCATATTAAACCTTTATCATTATACGTATTAACTTTAGTTATTTTTCGTAGAAAACGCTTATTTAAGGTAGGTTCATTGAAAAGAAAATAGTCATTTCCAAAACATGAAATAAAGTCGTTCTTTTTATACGGTATTCATTGGTTTACGTACTTCTCGTCTTACTTATCACGTAGCTGAGCCCCGGTAGCTCAATCGGTAGCGACGCGGGTTGTTAATCCAGGGATTTTCAACATTCTTTCCGACGTTTCACAAAAGACACTGTGACAAGCGTCATTCGTCTTTCACCAATGCGCTGACAGTCTATGTGGAAAAGCAGCCAGTTGCTTGGTGAGTATGTTGTGTGGGGTACTGGTGTGAGAAAACTAGGAAACATATGAGTAGGTGAACTGGCCGCCGTGAAACAACTAAAACAATGTTGAAAACAGCGTTTACCGCCAATCAATCAGTATTTATCACATAGGACTGATTTGTCTTCAAACGTTTCTGCAGTAGACGACTTTTTATGTTTGGGAAACAGTTGGAAATTGTGGAGAGAGGAGATATTACTTGTATTGAACATTTCCTCTATTTACAAAAGTGTTTTCTCCAAACGTATAAAACGTGTTTCTTTACGACAATATTCTCTATAATGTATCATTAAGAAGTTTCAGACGTGTATAAACGTTTGTAAAACTAAAAAGTTAAAAACAGAATGAAATGGAAAAACATCATCATTCTAAATTTGAACAACTCAGCAATCAAGCACCAGATTCCTAGAAAACCCTACTTGATACAAATCTCGAGATATGCTTTGCACGTTTTGTGCAAATACTTAACAATTAAAAATATTTAAACTTTTTCCCACTTACAGCAGCAGACGACTTTGAAAACCTATTGGCAAAATGTATTTAATTAAACAAACAGGTCCGTGAAGTTAGGTTGACGAGTGACGAATTGACGAGTGACGAACTGTGACATTTTTTTCTAAAAACTTTATTTCTTTCTTTAAGATAATGTATCTGGATGTATTAAATGCAAATTAGGCCCAATTTTATGTTTCATGGCGATCAGTCAATCAAAAGAGCTTCGTCTAGATCTTCAATTCGTCAACTCGTCATATTTAGTTGACGAAATTGACGAAAAAATAAAAAATCTAAAACTTTATTTCTTTCCTTTAGATAATGGAAAATAGGTTGACGAGTGACGAATTGACGAGTGACGAACTGTGACATTTTTTTCTAAAAACTTTATTTCTTTCTTTAAGATAATGTATCTGGACGTATTGGATGCAAATTAGGCCTTATTTCATGTTTCATGGCGATCAGTCAATCAGAAGAGCTTCGTCAAGTTCGTCAATTCGTCAACTTATCAATAAAGTTGACGAAATTGAACGAAAAAAATATTTTTCGAAAAACTTTATTTCTTTTCTTTAGATAATGTGTCTGGACGTATTGGATGCAAATTAGGCCCTATTTCATGTTTCATGGCGATCAGTCAATCAGAAGAGCTTCGTCAAGTTCGTCAATTTGTCAAATTGTCAATAAAGTTGACGAAATTGTCAATAAAGTTGACGAAATTGACGAAAAAAATTGTATTTCTGAAAAACTTTATTTCTTTCCTTTAGATAAGTATCTTGACGTAAATAGGCCCTATTTCATGTTTTATGGCGATTAGTCAATCAGAAGAGCTTCGTCAAATCGTTAACTTGTCAATAATGCTGACGAAATTGACGAAAACATTATTTTTCTAAAAACCTTTATTTCTGTCTTTTAGATAATGTATCTGGACGTATTGAATGCAAATTAGGCCCTATTTCAAATTTCATGGCCATCAGTCATTCAGAAGAGCTTCGGCAATTTCGTCAATTCGTCAACTTGTCAATTAAGTTGACGAACTTGACGAAAAAATTATTTTTTCTAAAAACTTTATTTCTGTCTTTTAGATAATGTATCTTGACGTATTGATTGCAAATTAGACTCTATTTCAAATTTCATGGCCATCAGTCATTCAGAAGAGATTCGTTAATTCGTCAATTCGTCAAGTCAATTTTGTTGAGGAATTGACAAAAAAAAAATATGAATGTGTTTTCTGAGTCCTATGATTAAAACTAACTCTTGTGATGAAGAATCTATGAGAAACTGGAGAGACAATCCCTTGTTTATTATATTTTGGAATGCTCCTTTCTTCATATTGTTAGTACAATATAAATAAGACTAATTATCAGTATAGCTATATACCTCAGTGAGCCTAATCCATGCCGCAACATCCCTTTGCAACTTTGCTTGCTGATTGTATTCCAACCAAATAACTCTTAAGTAGTGGTAACAAGTTGAAATTTATATTTTTTCAAATGAGGGGTTCTCTTTGCCAAACTTCACGTTTTTGTACATCTTGGTAACAGCAAAACGACGGACCTTTATGTTCTCTTTACTAGCAGTAAACAACATTTGATTTTATTTAGTCTGCTAGGTCGGTACAACATAGTGAAATTCACAAACGCAAAGTAAATTTCATTCAAAGACTGTAAAATGCCTACGAATTGTCTAACTAACCAGATTTTCACTAATCGTCTAAATTGGTTTAAAGCAATTCAATGTACTCGACAAAAATGTTTTATTTCCGAAACTTTCAATTTATTGCAAACATATGGTTAACTGAAAGTTTTTAAGGTCGTTAAAAGTTTGACTGCGAGCGTCAGGAAAGAATGAACCTCCACCACGGCTACGACCGTTTTGTGTCTGTTTGCACACACAGAGTGAGTGAGAGAGAGAGAGGGAGAGAGAGAGAGAGAGAGAGAGAGAGAGAGAGAGAGAGAGAGAGAGAGAGAGAGAGAGAGAGAGAGAGAGAGAGAGAGAGAGAGAGAGAAAGAGAGAGAGAGAGAGAGAGAAAGAGAGAGAGAGGAGATATAGAGAGATAGAGTGAAAGAGATAGAGAGAGAGAGAGAGAGAGAGAGAGAGAGAGAGAGAGAGAGAGAGAGAGAGAGATAGAGAGCGAGAGAGAGAGATATATATAGAGAGAGAGCGAGAGAGAGAGATAGAGAGAGAAAAAGAGAGAGAGAGAGAAAGAGAGAGATAGAGAGAGAGAGAGAGAGAGAGAGAGAGAGAAAGAGAGAGAAAATACAAAGAAAAAAATAAAAAATTAATGTCAGTATATGAGATGCACCGTAGCTGAACTTAACTAAATGCATTTGTTGATAATAGCTTCCCACCAAAGAAACGCTTGACCGAAACTAAGAGAAAAGCGTCCATAGGGAAGGGGTGCAAAACACGTGCAGAAATATACCCACATCAACATATCTCAACAATTAATATATACAATATTACAAAAGCACAAAAACAAACAAAACAAACATGACATAAAATAATACTGACAGTATTTATTTAACCCGGTACAAAGTACTTGTAACTATTCCATACGTTATGTAGAAATAGTACCACATGTTTGTAAAACATATCATAATTTTTAAGTAGTACGCTGTTCAGGTTCGGATTCAAACCGAATAGAGCTTCAACATACTCCTTACCATTCAAAGAATCAAGCATATTGAAAGTACTACTACCAAATTTGACATAAGTTATTTGTTGAAAGGAATACATAAAAACAGTTAATCAGAATATGCTCAAACAAACTTGTTTTAATATCACTATTTCCACACCGTGAGCAATGGAAGAAATCAGTGCATCCGTGTATGCAATTATTTGGGCGATAGAAAAACAAGCACGTAGCATATTCGGATTACGTTTAGCGTAGTCCCACACTGGATTAGCAGAAAACTGATACTGTAGTTTTCTGTATAAGATAAACTGTCCCGAAGACGTTCTAACATTCCATTCTTCTATATAGTAGTTACGAACCTTTGTATTAAAACAATGTTTCCAAAAATATCTACTAGGAAATTCGCCATATGCTAATATATAGTCTTCCAAGCTATTGTAAATATTATATTTATGTAGCAGAGAAACAACATCTGAAATAAACCCGAAATCGGAAGACCAATTCTTAAACAGACGTAATAAAAACAAACGTTTGGCTGTGCAGTCCCTTTCTAATCGACACACTATACTTATCTAAAGGAAAAATATTTTTTCGTCAATTTCGTAAACTAAATTGACGAGTTGACGAATTGACGAACTTGACGAAGCTCTTCTGATTGACTGATCGCCATGAAACATGAAATAGGGCCTAATTTGCATTTTAAACGTCCAGATACTTATCTAAAGGAAAGAAATTCACTTTATTGACAAGTTGACGAATTGACGAAGCTCTTCTGATTGACTGATCGACATGAAACATGAAATAGGGCCTAATTTGCAACCAATACGTCCAACTACATTATCTAAAGGAAAGAAATAAAATTTTAGAAAAATATTTTTTTGGTCAATTTCGTCAACTAAATTGACGAGTTGACGAATTGACGAACTTGAAGAAGCTCTTTCGATTGACTGATCGCCATGAAACATGAAATGGGGCCTAATTATATCCAGATACATTATCTTAAAGAAAAAAATAAAGTTTTTAGAAAAAATGTCACAGTTCGTCACTCGTCAACCTAACTTCACGAACCTAAAAAAATGTCACAGTTCTTCACTCGTCAATTCTTCACTCGTCAACCTAACTTCACGGACCTCTTTAAGATACTGAATCTGAATGTATTGAATGCAAATTAGACCCTATGTAAAATCTCCCGGCCATCAGTCATTCAGACGAGCTACGTGGAGTTACGGACCTAAAAAAATGTCACAGTTCGTCACTCATCAATTCGTCAATTGGTCAACCTAACCTCACGGACCTTAAATTTTAGGTGTATCATATGAGCACTATAATCTCATCGTCTGTAATGAGCTTAACCGCCCCTGGCTGTGCTGCATATGCAGTCTTCCAGAAGCAGACGATATGTTGGTCGATTACGAGTTGCGTCCGCAAGACGTAGAAGATGCATCAATCGAGGCGGAGGCTGCTTATCTACAGCAAATAACAGACAGGTCTTTCCATATCGAAGATAGATGTGTTGAACGCCCTGTCCTGATTCAGACATGTAAGTAAAAATATTTTTTATATCTCTAACAGTGCATAATACAAGTCCTCTGTTGCAAATTTGTTGAATGTTAGAAATAAATAAATATCTATACTGCAGGAAAATCTGAATTACATTGTCAAAGTTGCATGAGCCTCAAGTCATCTGCATGAAATAAAGTGTTTAGCCCTTTCCAACTTATAGACGCTTTGTGACGCCTCTGCAGCAGATGACTTTTGAAAACATTGTGACAAAAAGAGAAATTGTTCAAAACGAGTACTGGTAATTGACACCATTTAAACAAACATTTGGACACATCTGCAGCAGATGGCTTTTGAAAACAATGTGGCAAAAGGAGAGTACTCAAAATGAGCATTTCTCCTTTTGCCACATTGTTTTCAACTCTATTCATTAATAGAGGTGTTTCCAATGGTAACTCTTTTAAATGACTAATGGTGTTCATTTTGTAAAAATTGAAGAAAGTGTGACAATTTACTTTTGACACTTGCTGATTTACAAGGAAACAAAGAAGGAGTTTAATTATTAACCTCTGACCTGAATTACACATATGAGCCGTCCCGCGAGAAAACCAACATTATCGCCTCTGCGTAATGTATCAACCCGGATCAGCCTAAGCATGCCGCACAGGCTTACCCGGATAGAAACTGTTCGCCTCCTGTGGATTTTCTGTTTCAGGAATCATTACTCTATACCTCAATTCCCCTGAGACGGAATGTGTCTGCCCGGATCAGTCAGCGCGGACTGCGCAGGCTAATCTGGGTCGATACATTACGCAGAGGCCATACTGTTGGTTTTATCGCGGGACGGCTCATATTATTTTTGTTCCTTATCAGCTCGATTAGTGATCCACCCATAGATGATGTTAAGATTGATGAGTCTACACCAGTAATGCAAATTATGCCCTATTTCAAATGTCATGGCCATCAGTCATTTAGAAGAGCTTCACCAAGTTCGTCAATTCAGTAACTCGTCAATGTGGTTGACAAATTGACAAACTAGGCCCTATTTTAAATTTCATGGCCAAAAGTCATTTAAAAGGGCTTCGTCAAGTTTGTCAATTTGGTTGTTATTTTGAATTCCACTATAGGGCCTTGTTTTTACACACCTGCAAAATAGCATATTTATTGCATTAATATATGTGATACCCAAATACACTTGGAATATTCTCCATTCATTTTGTATATATGTATAGCGTAAATCTATAATATGAGCTGTCCCACGAGAAAACCAAAAGTATAGCCTCTGGTTAATGTATCGACACAGTCCGCCTCAGGGGGATAGAGTAATTATTCATGAAACAGAAAATCCACATGATGGTTTTCTCGCGGGACGGCTCATATGATGTTTTTTTTTCGACGGATTCGAACCAACACAATGTTACTGTAACCCCTCGACCACAAACACTTCACATATTAGTGGTGTATTTCTTATCGTATATACAAGCTTACATGTGCATATGTTTTTTTAAATTAATGCTAATGTTCATAAAAACGATACAATCCCTGCTTTGAACTATTTTATTAATCATTTGAAAAGCAAGATGAAAGTAGAACAAAAATTCGCTTTATTAAAAGACCAATCAGAACTTCACAACATAAAGTGGATTAAATTTACAAACCTTTAATACAAACGACACATTTTTCATACCAATTGAATCACAGTCCGACTCTTATTACCTCACATACTTTTTCTCTTATTCTACTTTTCATCTTTCTTCTTCTCATCATTATCATTATCTCCTTCTTCTAATTCTTCTTTGTAGCATAGAAAACATTGCAAGAATATTGAAATGCATGGTACATAAGGTTGACATATAGTCGAAAGTTTTAATTTTTGTTTGTATTTTAACACGTTCTTACGTATATCTTGTGTGAAAAAAATAAAAAAATAAATAAAAAAAGTTTGTCGAAATGCATGGCTGCACATTGACCCTTTACCCTCGCTTCGACCAAACGTTTTTAAAGTTCGCGTATGAACAACTCAAGCCTTTTTGTTAAGTCCTCCTTTTCTCTTGCTTGTTTTTAAAAGTCATCTGCTACAAAGGCATTAAAGTCATTTACAAAGAGACATAAATATCAATTTACAACTTTAACTTAAAGGAATAGTTTAAAGTCAAATTCTTCAACAACATCTTAGAAGCAAATGTGAAATATCTTAAGTAGGGGTTTTCATGCAAGGTTGAAAACAAATGACAATAGGAGAAAAATACCATTATGTATGAAATATTCTTAATTACTCTGTACTGCATATTGCTACATTCTAAAGATCTACATTGTTTCTGACAATGACATTTGAACATGTAAACAACTATGTCAGACCATGTTGCTTAACCCTTTCCCAGATATGGACGCTTCCTGCCGCGTCTGTATTATTGTGGTACAAGAAAAAAAGTGTTCATTATGAACAATTTCTCCTTTTACCACAACATTTTCAACTTGATTCACAGTTCTTTCAAATTAGTTTTCAATTGTTGTTTAATAAGGATATGGCTTAACGATATGAATGATAATTCATCAAAGCAGTTGTTCTTCAATCATTTGAATGTCGTTTAGTAGGCTGATTGTGACATTTTCCCTTTTGTCCCTTGTCCATTTCTTAACAATAAAGACGGCCGGTGAAGGAATATATTGTTATATTGTGGGACAAAAACAAATCCTTTTCAGATGGTGTCCTTTATAATCCGGTCTTTCATGCAAGAGACATTATACACATCTTGACAAATATGTACCCGATGACTTGAAGATAGGATTTGAAAAGCAATGGCTCCTTAAAATATGTCGATACCGAAAAAGGCTATTTGTTTCGGTGTAAGATCTCTATCTTGCAAACAATTGTTCTGTTTTGTAATGTTTTAACCCTTTCCCATATACGACAATTCTGCAGCAGAGGACTTTGAAACGTTTATAATTGGGAATGCGTTAACCCTTTCCCAACTGCAGGTCAATTTTGACACATCTGACGAAGATGACGTTTGAAAAAATTACCACAATGTTATCTACTTAATGATTAAACAGCCATTTGTGGAGATTTTTCCAATTTTGTACGAGATATTTCCAAGCTGGTTGTGGGAGTTTGCATAAAGTCAAAGATGAACAGTGAAAAGTATCACTTGATAATTTCATTGTTTTAAACATTGAGTTTGTCAATGGTCCTATGAAAATTATATAAATAACACATCTATTTACCCTTTCCGACAAACATGGGCTTTCTGACACCTCTGTAGAAGACGAATTTTGAAACCATTGTAGCAAAAGGAGAAATTAGTCATTATGAGCAATGTTTCCATTTACCACAATGTTTTCAACTCTATCCAAAAATGGTAGTAACATTAACAGATGTTTGCCATAGTTTTAAGCAGATATTTTCAGACTCGTCTGCTGCAGACTTGTGGGAAATGGTTTATGCTTTATGATAAGAGCTTCTACCTTTTCAACTTTCAATCTGGCGGAGATTAGAATTATACTAATATTTTTATTTTCGTTTGAAATTTGACTTTCTTGCTAGACCTTCTTAAATTATGTTTCAAAAATGCAGGTTTACGACTGTATCACCATTGGTCTTAAGTAGTTATTGCAAATTACAAAATTTAGCTGTCATTGATGTAATGTAAAAGAAATAGTCATGAGTTCATAATATTCTCGATTATCATTTAAAGAACTAATCTTATCAATTATAAACAGCATTTAGTGAAAACCGCCTCAGTTTCGGGAGGTCGCGGGTTCGATCACCTACCGGGTCATACGTAAGACTTAAAAATGGAAGTAATAGCTTTGCCTCCTTGCTTCCCTTGGTGCTCACGGTTGTGGAGCATTTCGATCGACTCACTGGTGTCAGGATAAATGGACCAGAAATACTAGCAAATTACCCAGGAACCTAAGCTATAGCTGACAAATTGATGGAAGCAGGGTAAAGCATTTAATGAATACATTTTGCAATGTGTTTTACATGTACGGAAGTTTGCAAGTGATATTTGTACGGCAAAGTATATTTTCATTTGTCCTTGTATGATAAGCAATTGAGAATATTATTATATAAGGAAAAGCGCTTAAGTGAAAGTTGACATTATAAACTTGTTAATTATTGTGAAATATGTGTAAATAAACAATACTCAATGAAAAACACACAAACTCTTTGATGTTGTTGTGCACTGTTTGACAAGCAGTCGTAATAAGTTTCTAGAACTTTCTGACAAAACTACACATTTGGATTGCAATTATGCGCAAATATATGTTTAAATATATGTCAAACTGTCGTAAGAACGCTTTAGTTGATATTCCTGGAGTATCGCAAGGACTGTCTTACCAAAATTGCGGGATGATCTGATCGTGTGTCTGTGATTTGGGTTTGAACGCCGTTTTCAACAATATTTAAGTCATATCACGGCAGCAAGTTCACCTACTCATGTGTTTCCTGGCTTCTCACATGAGTACTCTACTCCACACAACACTCTTGCCAAATAACTGGTTGCTTTACCATATAGAATGTACGCCCATTGGTGGAAGACGAATGAAGCTTGTCACAGTGAATTTTGTCAAACATCGAAATGAATGTTTGGCGAGCTGGGGTTCGAACTCACAACCCTCGCTACCGACTGATCTACCGGGGATTTGCTCGGGATGGTCTGAAAGCGAACTCACAGACAATGAGGAATAGGTTTATGGACAATGTGTAATTTTCTACAATGTTTCGTTGCACAAAAAAAAGAAAAAAACAATCAAGAGGGCCATGATGGCCATAGATCGCCCACCTGAATTATGCAATGTGATTTTTAATGCAAAACACATCAAGACAATTATTCTGAAAAATATTAAAAATGGAACCTCCAGAAAGTCCATCATTTGGCCTAGTGACCTATTCTTTTTACCTGATATGACCCATATTCGAACATGGAGTAGATTTCATCAAGACAAACATTCTGACAAAATTTCAACTTGCTCAAAGTAAAAATGCGCTTCAATTTTGCCCAGTGACCTAATTGCTGACTAATATGACCAATATTCGAACTTAGCCTACATATCATGAAGACAAACATTCTGATAAAGTTTCAACATGCTCAAGTTAAAAATGCAGCCCCAAGAGTATCAAGTATATTTCCTAATTGACGAAATAATTATTTTCTAAAAACTTTATTTCTGTCTTTAAGATAATGTATCTGGACGTATTGAATGCACGTTAGGCCCTATTTCAAATTGCATCGCCATCAGTCGTTCAGAAGAGCTTTGTCAAGTTCGTCAATTCGTCAACACGTCAATTTTGTTGACGAATTGACGAAAAATTATTTTTCTAAAAACTTTATTTCTGTCTTTAAGATAATGTATCTGGACGTATTGAATGCAAATTAAGCCCTTTTTCAACTTTCACGGCAATCATAAATTCAGAAGAGCTACATAAAGTTCGTCAGTTCGACAATTTTGTTGACGAATTGACGAAAAAAAAATCTAAAAACTTTATTTCTGTCTTTTAGATACTGAATCTGAACGTATTGTATACAAATAAGACCCTATTTCAATTCTCCTGGCCATCAGGCGATAAGTGAACATCTGGTTAGTAAGACAATTCGTAGGCATTCTTCACAGTCTTTGAAGGAAATTTGTTTTGCGTTTGTCAATTTCACATTGTATGTTGTACCGACCTAGCAGACTAAATACCATATCTGTACGTGTCCGACAGTGCAAATGCTGTGATTGTTTGCCACATAATTACCAAAGATTGCAATGTTCTGGATATCTAAAGAATACATAGAATGCCATAGCTCATTGCTGAACCCATTGTAATTAGGTTGATATATCAAATGTTGTTTACTGCTAGTAAAGAGAACATAAAGGCCTGTCCTTTTGCTGTTACCAAGATGAGCAAAACCGTGAAGTTTGGCAAAGAGAACACTTCCATTTAATTAATATAAAAATCAACTTGTTACCACTACTTAAGAGTAATTTGGTTGCGATACAATCAGCAAGCAAAGTTACAAAGGGATGATGCGGCATGGATTAAGCTCGCTGAGGTATAAAGCTATTCTGATAACTGGTCTTATTTATATTGTACTAACAATATAAAGGAAAAGGGTATTATAAAATATAATAAACAAGGGATTGTCTGTCAAGTTTCTACTAGATTATTCACAGGAGTTAGTTTTAATCAAAGGACTCAGAAAATACTATCATTTTTTTCGTCCATTCGTCAACAGCATTGACGAGATGACGAATTTGACGAAGCTCTTCTGATTGACTGATCGCCATGAAACACTAAACAATACCTAATTTGGCATTCAATACGTTCAGATACATTATTTAAAAGACGGAAATAAAGTTTTTAGAAAAATATTTTTTTCGTCAACTCGTCAACAAAATTGACGAGATAACGAATTTGACGCAGCTCTTCTGATTGACTGATCGCCATCTAACAAGAAACAATGCCTAAAAATACGTCCAGATACATTATCTAAAAGACAGAAATAAAGCTTTTAGAAAAACATTTTTTTTCGTCAATTCGTCAACAATATAAACGAGTTCACGAAGCCCTACCGAATGACTGATAGCCATGGAAGTTTTTGAAATAGTGCATAAGTTGCATTCAATACGTCCAGATACATTTTCAAAATTGACAAATTGACGTAGCACTTCTGAATGACTGATGGCCATGCAATTCGAAATAGGCCCTAATTTGCATTCAATTCGTCCATATACATCATCTAAAAGACAGAAATAAAGTTCTTAGATTTTTTTTCCGTCAATTCGTCAACAAAATTGATGAGTTGACGAATTGACGAACTTCACGAAGCTCTTCTGAATGACTGATCGCCATGAAATTTGAAATAGGGTCTAATTTTCATTCAATACGTCCAGATACATTATCTTAAAGACAGAAATAACGTTTTTCAGAAAAACATTTTTTTCGTCAATTCGTCAACAAAATAAACGTGTTGACGAACTTGACAAAGCTCTTCTGAATGACTGATGGCCATGAAACATGAAAAGGGTCCTTATTTGCATTCAATACGTCCAGATACATTATCTAAAGGAAATAAATAGTTTTAGAAAAATATTTTTCGTCAATTTCGTCAACTAAATTGACGAGTTGACGAATTGACGAACTTGACCAAGCTCAACGGAATGACTGATGGCCATAACGTTTGAAATAGGGCCTAATTTGCATTCAATACGTCAGATACATTATCTAAAAGACAGAAATAAAGATTTTTAGAAAAATAATATTTTCGTCAAATCGTCAACAAAGTTGAAATAGGGCCTAGTTTGAATTCAATACGTCCAGATACATTATCTTAAAGACAAAAATACAGTGTTTTTAGAATATTATTTTTTTCGTCAATTTGCCATTCAGAAGAGCTTTGTAAAGTTGGTCAATTCGTCAACACGTCAATTTTTGACGTGTTGACGAATTGACCAACTTGACAAAGCTCTTCTGAATGACTTATCTACATCAAACATGAAATAGGGCCTAATTTGCATTCAATACGTCCAGATACATTATCTAAAAGACAGAAATAAAGATTTTTAGATTTTTTTTTTTTCGTCAAATCGTCAACAAAGTTGAAATAGGGCCTAGTTTGCATTCTATACGTCCAGATACATTATCTTAAAGACAACAATAAAGTGTTTTTAGAATATTATTTTTTTCGTCAATTTGCCATTCAGAAGAGCTTTGCCAAGTTGGTCAATTTGCATTCAATACTTTCAGATAAATTATCTTAAATGTCACAGTTCGTCACTCGTCAATTCGTCACTCGTCAACCTAACTTCACGGACCTCAAAACACATACATATGTATGCTCATGTGCGAAGAACATTCATAGCAAAATTACTAATCTCAATATATATTTGTTTGTTTGTTAAGGTGTTTTACGCCACTTTCAACAATTATTTCTAATACTTAGCTCACAACCCTGAGTGCCAAGGCGGGAAAGCCATCATTACCATTTATAAAGTATTTGGTATGACACGGCCGGGGATTTAACCGGCGCGACCTGTACCTTGGGCATACACTGTACCATTACACCACACATGAAACCTATTGTTGCGTAATCTGCCTTGCCAGAATGAAACTTGAGAATAATTAATATGTTGTGTATCTGTCTGTGTGTCCATCTGTCTGTGAGTAGTGGTTAGAGCATTCACCTCTGAAGCGAAAGCATCGGGTTTTGACAAAATAAAAGGAATACATGTATATAAATTTGTCATTTTCTAATATGTTTTTCAACTGTTTATTTTAGAAAAACATGTTATGTTCTGGATGTTAATTATTTTCCTCATTTGTTGTCAAAGAAGAAATATCTATATCCTAGCAGGTAAAGGATTAATGCTGTCCACCTATTGCCATTCATTCCTTTTTTATCCTTTAGTCTTCTGCTACAGATTTGTTGACGTGGGAAAGGGTTAAAACCCAAGATGGCAACTTTTTTTTGAAACCCTTTTATTTTTATTTCAACACTTTATCAAGTTCACAGCGTGTCGCTGCCTTCGTTTTTTACCGATACCGTCATCCTGGCCGTGATTCCAGAATGCTTATGTTAGTTATGTTGTGCCACAAGTATAACAAGTATATGCTGCAAAGAGGATAGACAGGAATCAGTCCCTTTAACCCATTCCCACGTACAACACATTTTTAGCAGACGACTTTGAACACATCTAGGCAAAATATACGAAAACTCTCTATATAGTTATGAAAGTACAAATAATTGAATGGTTGAAATACGAGTTTTGAACACATTGTTACAAAGGAAGAAATTTTACAATTTTTTGTCCAGATGTTTTCATAGGTGTCTGTTACATATTTGTTGAGATGTGGGAAATGATAACAGTTACTATTTAACCCATCTTTTCTAAAACATTACATGTACTTAGAAATGTATCAAGTTAACTCTTAAATTTCCATCATATAGATGCTTTCTGACACCTACATGTAGCTCTGCAACAGACGACATTTGAAAACACTGTCAAAATAGAATAAATTGCTCAAAACAAGTAATTTCTCATTTCGCCACATTGTTTTCATCTCTGTTAAATAACTATACTTTCATTTATAAAAAGTTTCCATACTTTTGCAAAGATTCTTTCAAAGTCTTCTGCTGCAGATTTGCTGTTAGTGGGATGGATTAACATGTTTCGTGCATTGTCCTTTCTATGACAAGTGTATTGGTTATTTATATGTTAACCTTGCATTATTTTTTTGTTCGTCTAAGTATACAGGGGATCGATTTTTGTTACGACTGACAAGGTTATTCCCATTTAAATTCTTTTCAGAGCTTTCGTTAGGTAATGATGAATTCCCTCTTTAATTTAGGGCCCGCTTGTTTTTTTCACTACCTACAATGTCACGGTTGTATTATTTACTTTCAAAGACACTGGTTATTTATAACCATAGCAGGCTAAACTTGAAATTGATAGCAAAACAAATAACGAGCGTAAACAAATCAGTGAAAAGGACGCTACTCGAAAACACGCTAGGTGTCCTTTCTCAAAGGCTGGAACGCCCACTGATATAGACACAAATATGGAACATCTCTATAAATAAAAGTACAGATATTGAATATATAATTTCGAAAACATCAAGGCAAAAGGATAACTTGCTTGTTATGAGCAATTTCTCTTTTTTGCAACAATGTTTTCAAAAGTCAAAAGAACATGCAATCTTGGAACAACTATTGGTCTTTACCAACTAATCATGCATGTCTGAGCCAATATTGGTTGCCAAAATGTTTTGTTTTCCAACATGCAGATGCATTTGAGAAATTTACATCATACAAAATGTGAAAACCCTCTGGCAAAAGGAGAAATTGCACATAGTGAGCAATTTCTCATTATGCCACAATGTTTTCATTTCCATTGAATATTTGACTTTCATTTATAGCGATGTTCCACATTTTCCTCAGATGTTTTCAAAATCGTTTGCTACAGATTTGTTGTATATAGGAAAGGGTTAAAAATTATTGAGAAAAGGATAGGAAAAAACTGACAAAACAGATATTTCAATTCAGAAATTTTAAGTATTTACCAGTAATTTTCTACCAATTATAGTTTAAAACATGTTATTAACAGCAATCTTTAAAAACACGGTGCTTTCTTCACAAATGTTGATCTTTGAGGGGGTCTTCTTTTGTCAGTCAAGCTGAAAACATTGTATACAACATATGATTAGTTGTCAGTCCATTTTGTAAATAATGTCGAAAGTAATGAGTTAATGTAAAAAATGAAGAGTCGAGTCTGCTGTGAAAGGGCTCTAAATCTTGCATCTGTGAAAATCCAAGACTCAGGACAGAGACCTAGATATTAACCCTTTCCTTCTTGATATCTAGACAAAAGTACGGAATATCTCTATCAATGAATGTATGATTTCTGAAAGAAGTTTTGAGCAATTTCTTCTTTTCCACAATGTTTTTAAAAGTCGTCTTCTGCTGCAGAGGCGTCAGAGTGTGTGTATATGTGGGGAAATGATAAGAAGGAGTTAACAGGTCTTTTTGCAAGAATATCATTGCTTTGGCTTAACATACATAACCTTATGTCGTGGGTACTCTAAATAATGATCTTAGAGGGACGATTGTTTTTAATAACCACAGCATAGGGTTTGAGGGTCGTCAAAGGAGGTTTGAGAGTGAAATACATTGTACAAGCGCTATCTAGAGATCTGATAGGATCGACTATACATATTCACAGTTTCATCCGAGTCCTCCCTGTTCTGCTATATCAAGATGAGCAATTATAAGCTCACCAAAGTAGTCTCTCAAAATGTCACCTCTGTTGAGCAAATAGCAATCTCTTTAGAACCACATTCTTCATATTATTACAAAAAGCAAACAGTAAATAGTAAAAAAGTCAGGTTATTTTGGGTGAATAGAGTGGTAAACATTGCACGAAAAGAAGATTTGGTCTCCATTAGCAATTTCTCCATTTCCCATAATGTTTTCCTAAATTGTCAGCATTCAGATGACTCGAAAAGTGATTCTATTCGGAGAATGTTTAAATCTCTTCAGAGCATCACCTCTTTAGAACGGCTGTACATCTTTAACCCTTTCCCACATAAAAACGCTTTCTGATACCTCTGCAGCAGATGACTTTTGAAAACATTATGAGAAAAGGAGAAATTGCCTCTGTACGGTGTTGATCTGGGGAGGGGGAACTGTATGTTTCTATGAAAAATATGAGGTGCTGCCCAGTTCTTTTACCTTGATGTGATACCAACATACTATACAATACAGAAGAAGCAACAAGACTCTTTTTGACATGATATGGCTAAAAAATAATGAACTTCACCTCAAGAAAAAATTAATGTCTTTCATACTTAAATATAGATAATGCTATCTCTTTAAATCCCCATTGTAGGGCACACACAACATTCATATTTAGACTTAATAACCATTTCCCACATATCTATCATTGTGGAAGACAGTGGTGCATAGGTAGTGCTTCGGCCTCTCGTAGCAAAGGTCCCTGGTTCGAGTCCCTTGATGAGCGGGTCCTGACTTTGGGATTTTTCCATACAAACGGTGCGAGTACTGGTTAAGTCTCCAGGAAGCAGATATCGAGAGTGATTAATCTAAGCCAAAGGCTTGTTTCGCAATCGATATAAAATAAATAAGTTTAAACTAAACTATTGTAGTTATATTAGAGATTAGTCTGTAAGTTATTATAGTAATAAGTATAACTCCCTGTATCCTTAATCTTGCATTATACTGTCTTTCCCCGATATGCTGATTTAAATTCATTATCTTTGATTACATTATGAAGCAAAATGTAATATAATTTTGAAGAACTATTTATATATAATGTTGAAAAACTTTGTAGGTAAATGGGAGATTGCTCATTTTTTCAGCATTGGTTTTGGATTTTTTCATTACGGGTTTCAAACCTATACATTTCGGAGACATTTAAACCAATCCTTGAATAGCTATTGAGTAAGCAAAATAATTAAAATCCGGAACAAAATGTTAAACAGTGTCGAAAAGGTATGCTTTGTAAGAGCAATGTCCCCTTTTTCTACAATGTTTTTAATATTTGTCTTCAGATGTGCATTAGTCGGCCTGTTTGTTGAAGAAGTCTTCTGCACAAGCCTTTGCTCAAATTGATTGATTGCTTGTGTATCTAAGTTACGTTATGGCACTGTTTAGTGTTATGTGTATGCCTGCTTGCGCAAGTGGGTGTGGTAAGATATACCTCGAAGTATGCTCACAAATGTCTATAAATTGATACAAAGTTGGTAAAATCATTTTTATAAGTACATTTTATATTCAGACTACATTTGTGTTAGATATATGTTAAAACTGAGGTACAATGTCCGCTTAAATTTGTTCCTTGCATAGATACTCAGAAACAATGTTTAAAACAGTTGGTGTTTTCAGAGACATATTTATAAACACATATGTGTTTATATGTCTCTGGTGTTTTCTACCCTTTGGGTATATAAATATAAATAAGGGAATTATACCAATTTCCCCTCTGTAACTATTAAAAAAATATATATATCATTTCTGTTGCAATTAGTTCGATGTTGAGCCCATTTTCCCCACTTACTGACTGGACTATTATATGTGCGTTACCGATTCAAGCTGAAATTGAAAAGAGAAAACTTACCTTGTTTGGTCAACTGTGTCGTATTGAAAGGGACTATGTAACAAAACAAATTTTCCTTTTGCGTCTATGTTCATCTTAATATATAATGGTTATTTAGATAGTGGTTTTATTTCAAACGTTATTAATCTGTTACGCAAATATGACTTGTTTTATGTTTTGCAAGATTATGTTTTACATGGCAAATTTCCGACAAAGTGCATTTGGAAAAGATATCTTAACACTAGAATATCAAGTTATTTTGTTAACAAATGGAATGAGAGAACTACTGCTGCGGAATTTGAGATATATAGACAAATACAGCAGCAGTTCTCTGTGAGTCCTGTATGGCATTTAGCTAAACACAATCAAAGTATGCTATCTTTCTTCTTTTCTGTGACTCAGATGATAGCCTTTCTATCTTCCACAGACTCGACTTGTTCTAGGTGTGGAATAACTGACATAACATGTTGTATGCCAGAGCATATTTTAGTTAATTGTAACTGTGTGCAGACTTGTAAGCTACTTTTCGAAGAATGTATTAATCGAGAATTCGATTTTACTGTGTCTGAGTTTATTAACTCTCTACATGGAGAGGAGTATGTTCGAGCATTGTTTGGTTTGAACCCAAATTTGGAACGTCTTTTTCAGGGGAAAAAAGACATGTTCTTTAATGTGGTTGCATCGTTTCTCCACGACGCATGGAATTGTTACAGGTACTTTATGTAACAGTCAATTCTGTACATCATGGAACTTATATTGTCAATTTGAATATGCAAACTCTATTTGTTTGTACATTTATGCAGGGACGTAGATAAGATCTTTTATTTTTGTTTATAACCTTTCCTTTTTGTTTGTTTGTTTATCAATGTGTTCATGTTTGTATGATCTTCATATATTGGAGGAAATAAAGATTACATATGTTTTAAATGACATCAACGAGACGCTGAAGTTATGCATTCGTCTTCAATAAGTATTTTTCCTTTCACATTTATCCGACTGGTGCGATCAACGTCATTAAAACATCATAGACAGCTAATGCACCAATTAAATAAATCATATTTAACATTGATTTGAGTCTCAAAAATATACAACACATCAGCGAAATGTTTTAATCGTTCGCCATTATCTTTTCTTTAACACGCGGTTAAATTGACTTGACGAAATAGGTAGAAAATATTAAACGAAATCTTCCTATGCTTTGTATGAATAAGATATATAATTATTTCGTTAAATACTTGATTTGGTTAAAGATAATATTCGGTAAAACAAAAAGCGAAAATGTGCACGATTTTAAGACTACATACGTAGTGTCGGTCATGTTAAGACAATCAATTTCAGTTTGAGTAAAAGTAAAAACTGATAGCAAATGCAGTCCGTACAGAATTTGTCTTCTGGTTTGATAATAAAAGTGAATTGTTCCAATATATCTCACATCATAACGGTTGACATACTGATGTACTTGACAAGTACAAAGATTTCTGCAAAATGCAGCAACAAAAGGTAGCGCGGTGGAGCGAAAGTATTTGGATGAAATATATTCAATTTGCTTATTCCATATACGAAAGCATATTATCATTTTCCCAGTAGAAGTCTTTTTAAAACATTGTGGCAAAAGGAGAAAAGTCTCGTAATGAGAAATTTCTTCTTTTGCTGAAATGATTTCAACTCTTTTTGATTATTATACTATCATTCACAGAAATTTCAATATATCTATTTGCATAGATGTTTCCAAAATCGGCTGTTGTCGATTTAATTAATACACGTTATACTTAAATTATTAAAGTTGATTAGCTATTAAACAAATGCGAGACATTTAAGAAAATCAGGAGCCAAGTAACCAAAATCATAAATTGCATCACTATTTCCTACGAAGTTTGTAAATGTTCTTCAAAAGGAGACGGACAGACAGGAATGATTAATAAACAAAGATTACCCTGAGCCTTCCTTTCAAGTAATTAGAAAGATAACTCCACCCTGTAGCACATTAACAAATCATGGACAGTTTCTATTTACAGACAGTGTTTTTTTTATAATAGACTTCAAAACATTGTGAGAAATTGCTAATCAAAAGGCATTTCTTATTTTGACTCAATGTTTGCAACTCCCGTCTGGTGCAGCGGCGTTTCTTTTGGGAAAATGGGGTTAAATTATTATTTATCGTTAAATTACAATAATTAAACCTAAAAAAAACCATTTAAAAACCTTCAACACATTTCTTTATCATTTTACAAAACCAATTCAGCCGCAACTAATGTAGTCTTTATCTATTTATAAAAAGTCCAATTCACACTACAAGATTAACATATTTGTAAATGGATTGGAAAGATGCATATAGCTCATGGAGCACAACGCGGCCGATTTCGTTACCTAACATCTTAATATTTAGGACCAGTAATTGTTTATAATATCATCGCAATTACGAAAATTAATTGAACAAATACTTAAAATATTGGAAATATATATATAATTTCAAACTGGGGCGTAGGTTTTTTTTTAGTTCTACATCCCTGTTTCAAATAAACTATAATTAAGTCTCTTTGCAATCAATTGTAACCGTATTTTGAACAAGGCATTTACATTTAGTTTTATCGTAATAATAACTTCTTCTTTCATCGTTAACTATGGTTAAAATGTCAAAATAACCACATATTCCCAAGCCAAATATGTTAGGAACTTACATTTACAGTTTCCTTCCTAACTAAAGAATTTTAGATAAAACAATGAATGCATGGTTTGGGTATTTATAAGAAAAACATGATCTGCTTCATACTAAATTATCTATCAGAAAAGTTAGTGTTCAATCTGATGGTGTTAATGTTGATATAAAATGAAGTATGTTCCATTTCATTTGAAATACAATATAAGCGTGAAAGCTAATTCTAACACTATTGACAATTTCCCTTCTATACATAAAGAAGGATTTGAGCGTGATCTAAATGCAGTATATCACTCTAAGTTTCCGGAATTATTTTTGGCTGTTGAAATTCCCTCCCGAGTATTTTTCAACACAGTTTCTCAGAGCGCACGCGTTACGACGTTGGGCTTGACATTTTATGAATGAGTCACGAAATTTTGTTGTAAATGCCGTTTGGAAATTTGAATTGTAACGGTGACGTTATTATTTTAAATGACGTCATTCACGTGTTTTACCAACATTTTTTGCGCGGTCGAAAACGTTGTGTTAGAATGAGACAGTAACAAATTACCCATGATGAGTTTAAGAACAATTGAAAAAGGTATAATAAAATGTTCAAAGACTGTTAATAAAACTGATTTCAAAATGTTTTGTTAGTTGAAAAAATTCGAATATTTCCAAAACAAATACAATGGGGAGTAAAGATAGAATAGCCTACACGTAATTTTATCAAGGAAAACAACGTCCAGTCAAAACCTAGTTCCCCCTTAATTTGTATCCCTTTAAGTTATAAACGAGTGCTAGAATTGAAATAGATCTCATTTTGAGTGATATACCGGCTCTTACATGTATATCACGATGTGTCGTTCAGGTGTGTATAAATTAATCACTCAGGCCATTCGACCTTCGTGATTAATTACTACACACCTGAACTCCCAATCGTGATATACGAGCCGGTATATCACTCAAAATGAGATATATTTCCTAAATATAATTTAGAATCAAATTGTTTTATATTGAAATAACTAGCCCTGTTGCACATTTACAGATAAAATGCCATTATCGAATTTCCAATGTTGGATTTTTGTAAATAGGATACAACAAAAAATAGACTATATATGTGACTTCTGTATGTCAGCGGATCAGGGCAAGCCTAGATAGGAAGCATAAGGGCGAATACTAATTTTTAAACACCATTTTTAATTATGAAAGTGCTTATCTAACCTTTTCCTTCATTGACCCTCTTCATACTTATTTAAGCCATATTGATTGGTTGAAAGACATAGTTACCAGGCGGTAACAGAAAAGGGGTAGATTCATTTTTTAGCTTAAAAAAAACACCTCATCCTAATCCACTGGGAACATTTCAATACATCTTCATAGGAATGTCCGTTTATGGTCCTCTTTCAAATTTGTTCGAAGATATACATTCTGAATTCTGTTTTAATGCGGCAGGAAGACGGGATTGAAATGCCTAAAGTACTGTAAAATTCAACTGTTTTGATGGATTACACTTCTAAGTTTCTGTCAACATTGAAAACATTAATATATTGCATACTGTGAATGCATCAGTTGTTGATCCAGTGCAGTCAATCAATAGGAAGACAATGTACTGTAAAAAAGTGTAATGATTGATCATGGTGGGATTTCTATAGAGCTACTGGGATATATGATCATTCAAAAAGTACAATGTGAACCAAATGATATTCATTCTGGCCTGATGCAGATATTTCTTCATGCATCTGCATCTCCTCTTAAACGATCGCAAGTCTATCTGCAGTATTTTCAGTACTTTGATTTGATTTTGTGAAATGTCTATTAGTAGAACATTTATTTTCTGTCATCCTGGGATTACATATGTGAACCATGATACAATATTCTGTCAAAATTCTTCACGAACTACCAACTCTTCACAGTAATCTATGCTATCTCACTGTGCGTAAAGGCTTAAATGACGTCACAGCTCAGTTTCGCCTTATCGTGATTGTTTGAAAAGATAAGCTTGACATGGTAAATCACACAACTTTGATCATATATATCTTCCGTGTTGATTGAATTGTGTAAATCTGGACTGGACAGTCTGCTTTCTTGGAATCTAGCCTCTTTATATTTTCTTTACATGTCTCCTTTAATGACTTTTCCCCAACTTCCTAGCCTACGCATTTTTAATAGTTTGAGTTACGGCCCTGACGATATATACGATAATGCTCGATATCCAACTCAATTCGGCTACACTTTCAGCATTGATTGCTAATTGACGCTAGAACGTACAGACGTGTCTAACTTATACACTGCACGACATCGAGTCCTTTAAACCTTTGTAAACCAGTATTATCATCTAGACGCTTTCATATATTGCAACAACTACAAAATAAAGCATTTATAATATTGAGATTGAAGAACAATCGATAACCATTCTCGCGAGCTATTTATAGAACCTTTTATGAATTTCCAGACGCCTTCTGCTGCGTCATTGAGGTGTTCTAAGTATCACGAAAGTTATAGAACGCGCAATGATATTTATTATCTGCACAAACATGAAGAAAGATAATATTTACATAATTTAACTCTATGTAGATATTATCTCAATAAATCTCAATTCTTAGTATCAATCCGGTACCAAAGTAGCACTGACATGATTATTATTAATCGTGTCTCTGTATCACTGATGGAACTATATATTTGGCGGTTTAACGGATGTAGGTTAATTGGTTTGCTGTAAGGAATAAAAAGTCAACGGGCTGTTCAAAACTGACTACGTCATTTTTTTTCGTTGGTGTTGTTTCTGCATTGTAGCGATTGTCAAACCAATCGCCACAAAAATCTGTTGTATTTCTAAACTTAAGACTTTCCTGCCTATACAGTGTGTTCATTCAGACCATTGTATTTTTGCTATATGTTGACTATACATGCGAACCTTTTCTTTTAATTTATTTCATAAATGCTTAATTTTGATCATACATATCTTTAAACTTTTTTTAAATTACTTCGTATTTTTGTTTATATACTCCCGTTTTTGTTATCATACTTCTGCTAAACTGGAAGGAGAATAGACTTCCCGCTCTCCTTCCAAAGCTTGTGTCATACTTAACTTATAACAAGAGGCATTAAACCTTAATATATGTTAATATTTAAGCAACTATTTTTTTTTATCTAATTGATCTACTTAGAGCAGATTAAAAACCGTTTATTGGTAAAAAATAAGAAACTTCAGCTTGTATGACACATTATAGTTGCAGTCAATGTGAAGCAAACTGTAAACCAAATGGTTTCAGGACTAAACTTGTCATCTCACGACTAAACGTCACATGCTGAATATCACATAGATTGCCGCATATAAAACGTCTAATCCGTACATCAAAATTTACCCTTTCTGCTCTTGGTAACGTTTTATTATAGGATATGGTAGCCAGGTGAGCAATGTAGGCACATCTTAATCATCTTGTTTAAAACTGGGACGAAGAGAAACGAGTGCGATAAGCGCAGATTGCTTGTCGTCTTTACTAAAACTGTTCGTGTACGTAAACCTCGATAAGCGAGTAGATAAACCTTGTACAGGTAATGCGGAATATCGATCGTATTTGTAGTCCCAGTTTTAAATAAAGGGACATTTGACCGTCTTGTTCGAAATATTTACATCCTGTCTGTTCACACGTTATTTAAATGTACTGATCTGTAACTGCATCTTTCAAGTCATGCTTCAAAATCATGCGCGGCGTCTTTGATACTTTGCATCAAAATTCATCTTGTTATCAATTTTGAATGAAAATATTGAAATCAGTATTATTGGATGATGGATTCAACTTGGGGCTTTTCATGTACATATGCCTTGACACAGTAGATTTTCTTTATCTCACCTGAGCTGCGGTGTGCGTGGCCCTCAACAATGTCTTCTCTTTCCCTCATATATACGCTTTCTGACGCCCCTGCAGCAGACGGCCTTTTGAAAACATAGTGCCAAATAAGAAATTGCTCAAATCGAGCAATTTCTCCTTTTGCCACGATGTTTTCCACGTTTAGTTGTAGGTTATCCATTTAATTATAGAGATGTTCTATTTTTTGACAAAATATGTACAAAGTCGTCTGCTGCAGAATTGTCGTATTAGGGAAAGGATTAAACATCATCATCTCTCAAACCATATGTGTATGTTAATAAACATGGCTGAGGAGCGGATTATGCAAAAGGGGTAAAGGACAACATTTTGAAACTCTTATTCTCTGAAAGTGCTTGTCTGATCCCAACATAAGTTGACAGAAATGTGCCGAAGATGATTATTAACAAACACTGTTTGAAAAACACAGCAGTGGCGGCATCAGAAAACGAGTAAAGTGACACAACTTTCAAATTGCTTGTCTAATTTCAAGATAATTTGACAGAAGTGTTCCTATGGATACCCTCTACAAAGTTTTTTTACGTTATTTTGATTGGTTATAAAAAGAACAAGCCCCCTAGGGATAAGGACAAGTTGCACTTATCATTCAGATTCACTTTAACCCTTTCCCACATATAATGAATCTGCAGCAGACGACTTTGAAATTATCGAGTGAAAAATATAGAAAATCTCTATAAATGATAGTATTATTATTATTGAATAGAGTCGAACTCATTGAGGCAAATGTAGAAATTGCGGTTATGAGCAATTTCCCCCTTCGCTACAAGGATTTCAAAATACGTCATAAAGCGTCTTTATGTGGGGAAGGGTTAAATGAGAAAGCATTAAGTTGCTTACATCAGAATAATTTAGTGTCCTCTAAATATTGTTCTCGTCTTAAAGGGCATATTATCAGGTGGGCTTTCCAGGGCCCCATGGTCCTTTTTATATTGAGTGTAAGGTGTTGGTTCCACTTTCAACAATTCCTTCGTTATAACACAAACATTCCTGGGTAATTTCCGATTAATTCTGGTCCATTTATCCTGACACCAGGGATTCAATAATTATGCTAACACAAGACTCCTGAGCGCCAAGGAGCGAAAGCCTTTACTACCATTTTTACAATCTTTGGTATGGCCAGACTGGGAATCGATAAAGCGTTCTCCCGCAGCGAACCTTACCACTACACAATCGAAGCGATTAAAGCTAGATGCTAATGACATGTACAGTTGTGATGAGTTTCTGTAGGGAGGGACTTCTGAAAATATTGTGGCACGTTGAGAAGGTGTTCATGATGAGCAACTTCTCCACTTGCCACAACATCATCCACTTATTGCCCAAACAATGTTTTCAAGGTTGTCTGCTGGGTTTGTTTATGTTAGATGATAAAAATAGGACAGATATGTTAGTTTTAGAATTGATAATTGTATTTACAATGCATAATCACTGAGTACATTGTGATAACAGATCATATGAGGGTTAAAGTATGATAACAATTTGATAAACTGTTAAACAAGTGGTCCAGCCCATTACATCATTCGCTAATCTCCGCCTGTTCTAAATTGAAAATATCACGGGAAAAGGAAGACATCTTGAACATTGAAGCCGGGATGGACCACTTGTTTAACAGTTTATCAAACTTGTTATACATACTTTAACCCTCATATGATCTGTTATCACAATGTACTCAGTGATTATGCATTGTAATATACTGATGCGGGTTATATGAGGGAACGAGATAAAACGTATGATATTACCTCATCGACTTTTTGCCCCAAAAATGTTTTAAATGTTGTCTGTTTTTGTTTATGTTAGATAATGAAAAGAGAATATATATGTTTATTTTAGTATTGATAATTTAATTGACAATGCATAATCACTGAGTACATTGTGATAACAGATCACATGAGCGTTAATGTATGATAACAATTTGATAAACAGTTAAAATAGTGGTCCAGCCCATTACATCATTCGCTAATCTCCACCTCTTCTAAATTGAAAATATCCTGGGAAAAGGATGACATCTTGAAAAATGAAACTTTAACATATTTTGAAACCTACTTGGAGTGAAAACAAAGAGAAGAGAGGAAAAGGTAAATTGTGACAAATCTCCCCCCTTTCCTAAATATGTTCAAAGAAGTACGTTTCGATTTGTATTATACTGATGTTGGTTGTATGATGCGTATGGTATTACTCATCTGAATAGACATGAAAACATTTGAGAAAATTCGCCTGTCCGTCTGTTTCAATAGAAATATGGAAAATCTCTGCAACTGAAAGAGTAAGTATTGAATAATGTTGAAAACATTTCTTACAATCCCACAATGTTTTCAAAAGTCTCATGCAGGGGCGTCGATATGCGTCTGAATATGGAAAACGGTTAATAAACTGTCGAATTTATGCTTTTGATGAAAGGTTAACCATTGCTACTTTCCCCATTTAGTTTTCAAATATGTTTTCAAGTGACTGTGTGTCATAGACTTTATGTACTGATCCCAATCTATTTTTAATCAAGGAGTCGTGAGTTCAAACTCGAACTTGGCCAACATTCTTTCAAAACGTCTGATAACAGTCAGTGCGCCAGGCGACTTCTTTATACCACCAATGAGCTAACTGTCTATTTGGGAATATAGATATTTTTAAAATAATTATATACAGCGGATATATATGAAACAGTGCACAGGAATAGCGTTCATTCAAATTTCAACACCCTCGGCTAATTTAGTTTAAATTAATTATTTTACATCGATTGCGAAACAGGCCTTTGGCTTAGATTAATCATTCTCGATGTCTGCTTACTGGAAACTTAACCAGTACTCACGCCGTTTGTCTGGAAAATCCCAAAGTCATGACCCGCTCATCACGGGACTCGAACCAGGGACCTTTGATACGAGAGGCCGACGCTCTATCTCTGCACCCCTATCTTACAGTGTCCCTCTAATTCAGTTCTGATTAATTCATTGATATTTGTTGCATCCGTAATCATCTTATCCAGCAGTTTGTGCAAAACGAGTGCCGTGCCGACGAATGATGTACCCATTCCAAGTAATGACCCTATAATGGGAATTAACTTTGTTGCCGTTTCTAGAGTTTCTGATGCCAATAATGCATTGACAACCTCTATTGACACATTTTTACGCCACTTATCAACGATACCTTTCATCGTGTCAATGGCTTTTACTGACCATGAGCTGCTTCTTACTTTGTTCATAGAGTCACCTTCTTCGATTCCAAGTTGCTTTGCAAAGAACTTCATTTCCCTATGTACAAGGACTAAATCTACCTGTAGTGAAACTAACGGAATGGGGACAAGTCCAACAATCCCTGAAAGTAATGCGATTTTCCATATCCGTTCTCGAAGCATTTCACCTTTACTTTTAATGAGTTCAGGAGTGAACTTAGTATAGTCTTGAATAGCGTAAAGAAGCGTTTCCTTCTTTTGTTTTGGTAGACATTCGACCACATCTTTACGCAGTGTCATAAAATCCAGATTCTCATTCATTTGTTCGAAACTATCAATCAAATAAATGTTGACACTTTTATCTTTGAGTAGCTTTCTATTTCTATATTTTGTCCTCATCTCATCAATTATTTCCACCTCTGGTATCTCAACAGACCTGCCGAGGTTCTTGTTCCTAACATCACACGCAACCTTTGTACGTACTAGGTAGAATGGCTTATTCCTCGCCATAAGTTCTTCGCAAAGCCATGTATCATTCTCAGTGAATTGGCCGGCTGTCATCAGGATAAAGTTGTCAAAACGATTAAAGTCTATAATTTCTAAATATTTATTCTTCGGAAACATTTCTGTTCCCACTCCAGGAAGGTCAAATAATTTAATATTTGGATTGTTTGGGTCCGCGTAATCTGTAATTACCGTCGTTACCTGGTCTACCCCCGTTTCAGCAGCACCAGGATCGTCGTCTTGCATATTCCTAAATGCATTAATATATGTGGATTTTCCGACACCACATCTGCCTGTTACGGCTATTGATACCGTTTCACTTTTCCATTGATCCAGGTTAGATTCAACATGTTTTCTGACAGCTCCAATACCTCCTTCTTTAAATTTATCTTTGATATTTTGACAAATATAACTTTCCGAATTAAACTCAGCCATTTCGAAACGTCGTGTCGTGAACGTTGAAACGTTTAAATGACGATAGATAAATGCTCTTTTATGTATAATATATTTACCGGTTGGAAAGTAAAGAGTTCAAATGCCAGTACACTGTGTGGATGTCCTTCCTACACTGTTTCATTGAAGAAATAAGTCCCCTACAAAGTACCAACACTATGTTCTCCGTTGTAAAGCAGTTGCGTAATGAAGACCTAATGAATATGTCGTTTATATTAAGCTCCAATACATTTTAAAGTTGTCAAGGATCAATCTATTTGGACAAGTTGAGGTTTAGAAAATACGTGGTTCGTCTGGATATTATAATCACTATGTATTTATATCCGCCCTTAGCTCGGATTTAGGGTAAAATATTTTCAGCTTTGTATCATAATGCGATTTTAATATTTAATATTTAAATCAGATTACTCATTTTTGTGTTAAATGCATTCATACCTATCATCCCTATCTCACTTAAAACAAATATGCGGCAGACAACTTTGAAAAGGTAAAATAATGGAAAATCTTTAGAAATAAAATTATTGAATAGAGTTGAAAACCTTGTTTCGGAAAAGGAGAAATTGATCAATGTTTTCAAATGTTGAATGCGATAAAATGCTTTCTGGCAAGTGTGAGAGGGTAAAAGATGTTCAATTTGCAAAATTGTAATTTTTTTGAAACATTGTGTTATAATATTATTACAGTGCTCTCCTCAGAACCTTATGGCGTATCGGGCCCGCTATAATCATTTAACAATACGCCTAGTAAATTTAAGGAATAAGGGGTTAATTACACACAGGTGTTCCTGGAACGTCGACTCGATTTAATCCCTAGCTGGTCGGTAGAGCGGATCGGGGGACCATTAGAGGGTAATTATGTGACAGATATAATATTAAATAAGACTGACGCAGATTTTAAATTGAAATGTTATTTATGCATAAACAAGAAATACGGATGCCACTCAAAATCCCCTACCTCATAATCCCCTAGGTCGAAAAATGACTACCTTGAACTTTCTGTCTAGGGGATTTTGAGTACCCTGAAAATATCATCTAGGGGATTTTGAGTACCCTGAAAATATCATCTAGGGGATTTTGAGTACCCTGTATTTTACACCTAGGGGATTCTAACTACCTAGCCATTTTTGGACTTAGGGGATTATGAGCTAGGGGATTTTAAGGTACACTCAGAAATACATGCGAAATTTAAAACATTTAAAACGTATATTATTGCTTATGTTGTATGACGGATTTGGGAAAGGATTTCTCCTTTTTACAATAACATTTCAAAATCTGTCCTTCTAATATCTCGACTGACGTCCGTATGAGGGAAATGCTTAATACATTTATTCACTATTTCTCGTCTTCTCCTCGACCATATTTCTTGATTGATATAGATGCGATCTTAAAGGTGTGAAAGAAAATAAAAAAACGAGCAATTTTTCATTTAACGACAATGTTATTTAAATGTTGAAGAGGAGTTAAAAGTCGTTTCGAAAAGTCTCTACAACAGTTTTGGATTATTTCAGATATAGTGTCCAATCAGTTTGTATCACATGTCTACATACTTTATATAATTAGAATACACAGATTAAGTAAGAAATATAAATAAACGAAATATAATCTTAGCGGGTCGATTAATGATCGACTTGACCCGCGTTTGGCGTTTTTGGAGTTTTATTGAAAATATACACAAACTCTGCAGCAGACGACTTTGAAAACATCTAAACCAAAATAACGTATTAAGGTTAACCTTTTTCTACAGATAGACGTTTTCTGACGCCTTTGCGGTATAAGACGTTTGAAAATATTGTTTTCAACTCTATATTCAATAATTATTCTGACATAAACAGAGTGTTTTTCATAGTTTCACCTAGATGTTTTTCAAATCCGTTTGCTACATATTTGTTTTATATGGGAAAGGGTTAAATACATACTGTCATAAAACTAGCGGACCTTTACTTCTAAGTTTTGTTTTTGTCAGGAGGTGCATTTGGGTATATGTTACATACATGCGGGCGGTTAAGACTCTGAGTAGACTCGAATGGGTCTTCACTATACACAGAAGCACGAAGACCCCTTATCGCTAGACACGGCTCATGTATATTGAGATTAATATTTTTATAAAAGACAATTTGAAACATTGTGAAAATACCTCCATACACGGTTTCTTCTTTGTTCGGCGATTGCATTATATAAAGGTCAAATAACGCTAAATACATCCGCTGACTTGCTGATCTTCAAATCTATAGACTATCTAATTTGATCACTTTTAGTATTTTGACCTTGTTTGAAAGTGAAAGTAGAGAATGCTAAACACCGGTTTTGTCCAGGCCCGATTTGGTCCAAAATGACGGTAACCATTTTCGCCTGGTGAGTTCTTTCTTGCATAATGCATGACCCCATATTTTCTTTGGATTGTTTTAAAGCTAGGAGGTAACTCTTTTCAATGAGATATGGTGTTCTACATGAGAAACGATTAGAAGTGTGACAACTGAGGACTGAAACTGGTCGATTTACATGGAAACAAAGAAGGATTTTTTTCGGTGTATTGTAACCTAAAATGCATTATTGTTTGTACAAAATCTATTCAATTGTCATTTTTTCTTTGTTTCAAATCTTGCGCTTTCGAATCGGCTGATCTTGACATAGAACATGATATTAATGGTTTAATTTGGTTGTTTTATGACTACAAGTAAACAATAGTTTATATTGATAATATGAACAGAACAGAACAGAAACACGTTTTACTGCATGTATACGTTTACAGCTTTTTGCGTACTATGTAGTGAGGGATTTTCTAAAGAAATACAACTCACATTGACTTTAGTAAATCATCAAACTAAATAACAATATAATAATCCTAGCAAACTATTAGACACAATATGCAAACCTATGACATGCCTTATATATTGATCAATAACATATATAGCTAATCTTAAAAGTTTCTGATATATTTTTGTTTAACATAAATGATTCAGATTTATTTTGTTTATTAATCAACTGGTTGAGTTTAAACATACGTGTTTTAATAATTTACAACTTATTACACATCGAGGATGGTGATACTAGTTGCAGAAATTCAGCGGGATAAGGGTTCAATGATATTATCAAACTGTTTCCATGATATGTATTGCAGACAGTGTCGAACACCCTGCGAGGTATTTCCGTATTTGAAAAGATCATACTTCATACAAAACAAGCTGGTTCCCTGGATTTCTAGGGTAAGGGTCTGGGTAAGTCGATGAGCTCTATTAATATACACAATGCCTGATGATTTCCCCCTTGTGTCCGGCTGTCTATCGAACATAGGTGACATTAAGCAACTCTTTTCCACATACAGACGCTTTTTGATGCATCTACATCTGGCGACTGATGAAAACATTGTGGCAAACGGATAAATTGTCTTTTTAAATAATTAAACATTCTCTTATAAATACATGTACTTATATAGAATATTGCGTAGTTATTTTCACAATCGCCTGCAGGTTTGTTATGTGAGAGGAAATATTAAAGTCTGATGTGTAAAAAAATTGAATCATTTGAATTACGAGAAAACAACAACATTGTAGACTGCGTTAAATATCGACCCTGATCAGGCGAAGTATGTCGAGCAGGCTAACCCGGACATACACTTTTCGCCTCCTGTGGATTTTCTGTTTCAGGAATCATTACTCTATACATCTATCCCCCTGTGACTGAATGTGTCGGCCCGGATTAACCTGTGTGGACAGCGAAAGCTGATCTTGGTCGATACATTACGCAGAGTCCATAATGTTGGTTTCTTCTTGGAACGGCTCATTTGTAGCGACGCTTCTAAACTCCATTTACGCGGACAGCAAATAATTTGGATAGATTTAGTTAATATGCATCTGGAGCATCTTTTAAAATCAGTTTGACATATGGAGAAATTGCTGAAAATTTAAGATTCCTCTCCTCTTGCTGTTATATGTTGAACTCTATACAAATATTTATACTTTCATTTGTAGATTGTTGAACATTTTACCTGTATGCTTTAATGTCGTCTGCTGTACATGTGTTTGTTGGAAAGGATTGAAAAGTGTATCTCTTCATTTCATTCAAGTGTAGTACTATTCGGACTAGGTCTAGCAGTCGATCATTTCTCACATATACATTTATCACCATGAGACACAATAGACTACCTTGAAATCAAAAACTCGATGAGTGGATGGCTCGGGGTTCTTCACCGCAGTGAACATTTCTCTCGACCACTTAAAGGAAGGTTATCCACACTGTGATGTTTTAGTTCTTAAACGCAACTCATAATTCAAATGTTATCACAGTATTTGAAAGAATGTTCGAATCCCGTATCTCAAGATCAACGGCCATTGTCAGTACAGACTGATTTGGCCAAGAAAAGGTTTCAGATCTTTTCTTGTTATGTAATCTTCAGAGTCGTCTGCTTTGGCGACATATGAGAAACGACATTTCCCATCGGCTAATACAAAATAATACTTAATCGGATTTGAAAACATTGTGGGTCCTTTTCAGACAATGTTTTTACTCTTAAAGTCGCCAGGTTTAGGGAAGTCCAAAGTCGTCTGAATGCAAAAACAAAGAGGTTGTGACAAACAGTGAAGTATTTATGAATGGGAAGAAAACAATTGTTCTGAGTGCATCAGTAACATTTTCATTGCACGCGAAGAAACCCCAACATACATCAGAGACTTACTGTCTAAAAAATCAATAAAAACGAGAAAACCCAATTAATTTCAGAAACTTTCAGATACTTAGCGAGCTATCATTTCTGCGAATTTTTAATAATCGATTAGTTCGCCAACATTGCTATCATTGCCAACATTGCCTCATCGCAAACTTTAATTCTGATATAGTAAGTCTTAGTTTGATTGTAATGTTAGATTTCATAATGAAAACACTTAAAGGATTACCTTCTTCGGGTCTTTTCAGGATGGACTCAAGTGATCACCAAGTGCAACCATCGAAGGACCAGGTCAGATCGCACAGAATCTTCCAATGCTGTTGCTAATCTAGTCAAAAATGGCATCGAAAAAGTATCGGGAAAATGGTTATATTTGTTATGTTTGTTACCTTATATTCAAGTAGGCAGTTTGATTGAACATGTAGATATTAATTTTTTTTTTTTAAAAACCTTTGAGCGCTATTTTTAGTGTGATGTCGATGATTTTCAAAGTAAACTTACAATCTGAATGTTTATTCAATGAATTTAGGTAAAAAAATAAAAAATGAATTTGAAAATATTTCGTTTTATCTTTACTTCCATAGAATTCTACCCTCTCGCATTGGACATAGTGTCCTTGTATAAAGCACATATCCTAGCCAAATATTGGTTTGTCACCTAGAGGGCTATGAATAAATGAGCGGTGCTCTGCGAAAACCAACCTAAGCGTAATTATAACACGTATGGAAAAATACCTGACTGAGCATCCATAACAAAAAGTCAAATAAGATACTGTTTTAAATACCATTAAAAAAAAAAAGTTCTTATTTTATTTTTTTTAAATACAGAAATATACATTCTCATTGAATAAAACTTTCAGTACGGTTTAAGCAGGAACGTAGATATGAGGGATAAACGACTCCCCTGGTTAGCTAAACATATTTCATTATTTATAATAAGGCACACTATAAACGATACAAACGCTAAGTGGGAAAAGAATTGTAAGACAGTGATGCAGTTGTAGAGCGTCTGCCTCTCATACCAAAGGTCCCTGGTTTGAATCCCGTTATGAGCGAGTTCTGCCTTTGATATTTTCCAAGTATGATCATAAATAAATAAAAAATAAAAACAAATGTTGAGACAGGTGATACGTAAGGAAACAGCTGATAAGTAAGCATACTGTTTAGTTATCCCTCTTATCTAAGTCCCCGATTGAAGTATTTAAACCTTCCTCTTCGAATTACACACTACTTTAATTAATGGTTGCATTGAAGTCTATCACGACATCTGCGAAAACATCAGAAGAAATATGTTTGAAGTCTATCACGACATCTGCGAAGAAACAGAGAAGAAACTTATGTATCCTTGAATATTTTGCTAATTACAATAGTTGTACTGACTCATTACCTATATCTTGTACAATGACCTATTATAGACTGATCAAATGTTCAATGATCTATATAAATACTGATCAAGTGTACAATGACCTATAATATACCTAAAGATATAATTGTGAAGTGTGTGAATTTACCTATACATATAATTAAGCAGTATTCAATGATAAACATGTATGCATTAAATGATGTAGTTTTCAATGACATATACCAGATATCTAGATAATTGGCGTATTTCCTCATTCAACAATCCTTATTTGACAAGCACAACCCTATGTTGGTAGGTACTCAAAAGAATCGTCTCAGTGAAACGAAGCCTACAATATAGGTTGTGTTGAGCCAATAAGAGATATTGTTAGGGAAAAGACCAGTTTACTCGTCATTATTTAGTCGTCTGCAGTAAACATGCAATTGCTAGTGTTTCAAAGATCTATATATATACATTTATGTAGTGTTTAAAATAACCTATATATACATTTATGTAGTGTTTCAAAGACCTATGAACACTACGGAATTGCATGTTTTCTGCAGAGGACTAGATTGCTAGTGTTCAAAGACATATGAACACAACGCAACGATTGCATGTTTTCTGCAGAGGACTAGATTAACTAGTATTTCAAAGACCTATGAACACTACGCAATTGCATGTTTTCTGCAGAGGACTTGGATTTCATAGTGTTCAAAGACCTTTGAACACAACGACAATTGCATGTTTTCTGCAGAAAGACTAGATTGCTAGTGTTCAAAGACCTATGAACACAACGCAATTGCATTTTTTCTGCAGAGGACTGGATTGCTAGTGTTTTAAAGGCCTATGAACACAACGCAATTGAATGTTTTCTGCAGAGGACTACTTGCTGTCGTTCAAAGAACCTATGAGACAACGGAATTGAATGTTTCTGCAGAAGACTAGATTGCTAGTGTTCAAAGACCTATGAACACACTACGGAATTGCATGTGTTCTGCAGAGGACTAGATTGTAAGTGTTCAAAAGACCTATGAACACAACGCATTTGCATGTTTTCTGCAGAGGACTACATTGCTAGTGTTCAAAGACCTATGAACACAGCGGAAATTTAATGTTTTTCCGCAGAGGACTAGATTACTAGTGTTCAAAGACCTACGAACACAACGGAGATTGAATATTTTGCTGCGGAGGACTAGAGTGCTAGTGTTTCAAAGACCTATGAACACAACGGAATTGCATGTTTTCTGCAGAGGACTGTATTGCTAGTGTTCAAAGACCTATGAACACAACGCAATTGCATGTTTTCTGCAGAGGACTAGATTGCTAGTATTCAAAGACCTATGAACACAACGCAATTGCATGTTTTCTGCAGAGGACTGGATTGCTAGTGTTCAAAAGACCTATGAACACAACGGAATTGAATATTTGCTTCAGAGGACTAGATTGCTAGTATTCAAAGACCTATGAACACAACGCAATTGCATGTTTTCTGCAGAGGACTGGATTGCTAGTGTTCAAAAGACCTTTGAACACAACGGAATTGCATGTTTTTCTGCAGAAGACTAGATTGCTAGTGTTCAAAGACCTATGAACACAACGCAATTGCATGTTTCTGCAGAGGACTAGATTGCTAATGTTCAAAGACCTATGAACACACACTCACTTTCATGTTTCATGCAGAGGACTGGATTGCTTGTGTTCAAAGACCTATGAACACAACGCACTTGCATGTTTTTTTTGCGGAGGATTAGATTGTTTGTGTTCAAAGACCTATGAACACAACGCAATTGCATGTTTTCTGCAGAGGACTAGATTTCTAGTGTTCAAAGACCTATGAACACTATGCACTTGCATGCATGTTTTCTGCAGAGGACTAGATTGCTACTGTTCAAAAGACCTATGAACACAACGCACGCACTTGCATGTTTTCTGCAGAGGAATACATTTTTTGGTTTCTAAGACCTATGAACACAACGCACTTGCATGTTTTTTTTGCAGAAGATTAGATTGCTACTGTTTAAACACCTATGAACTCAACGCACTTGGACCAATTCAGCCACTTTTTCCAGGATGTTTTACATGGCATGTGTTTTATGGTGTTCTAAACAATTTGCATGCATACTTTCATTCATAGGTGGAAAGAAAAATATATTCTCGTCTGGCCATATTGGCCTGATTTTAAATTATACTTAACAGGAAAGAAGCATGTATGTGTTTCAATAAAACTAATGACTATGTTTTTATTCTATTTCCATATATATTCGTCACACGATTAATTAGGTTAGTTTCTGTACATGTGTCATACCTCTCTCTTCTCTCTCTCTCTCTCTCTCTCTCTCTTCTCTCTCTTCTCTCTCTCTCTCTCTCTCTCTCTCTCTCTCTCTCTCTTTCTCTTTCTCTCTCTCTCTCTCTCTATATATATAATATATATATATATATATATATATCTCTCTCTCTCTCTCTCTCTCTCTCTCTCTCTCTCTCTTTCTCTCTCTCACTGAGTGTAGTATGATAAGTTGACTTACCCTCGTTCATCAATATGGATGTCTATCAGATCAGCTATGATTTTCATCTAGTTAACTACTTCACTGGCTATTCGCCTGTCGTCGCCACACTGAATATGTATGTATGTGCGCGTGTGTGTGTGTGTGTGTGTGTGTGTGTGTGTGTGTGTATGTTTGTGTGTGTGCGTGTGTGTCTGTCTGTCTGTCTGTCTTGATTTACGCCTTTGTTTTCAAATGGTCTTTCAAAGATAGCCGTTGCTATGCAGCTAGCAAAAAAACGCGTTTTAACAACCCAAACCATTTTGTCTATCTTATCATACAGTTTTGAAAGTGGATAGCTGAAACTTCGGTTATAGATGCTTCGAGATATTTCGAAATAACGTATCTATAAGTTATTTAGAAAAGACGTATCGGTTACGATTTTTGAGTTAGGCCTTTGTTTCCAAATGCTAGCCTTTCAAAGATAGCTGTTGCTATGCAGTTAGCAAAAACCGGGCTTTAAGAACCCAAACCATTTTTCTATCTTCTCCTACAGTTTTGAATAAGGAGAGCTGAAACTTTGGTTATAGATACTTCAAGATATTAAACAAAAAAATATCCTTTACGATTTTTGATTTAGGACGTTGTTTTCAAATGGTAGCTTTTCAAATAGAGCCGTTGCTATGCAGATAACAAAAAAACGCGTTATCAGAACCCAAACCATTTTTCTATCTTCTCCTACAGTTTTTTTTTAATGTGGAGAGCTGAAACTTCAGTTATTGATACTTGGAGATATTAAGAAAAAACGATTCATGATTTAGGCCTTTGTTCCAAATGGTAGCCTTTCAAAGATAGCCGTTAATATGCAGTTACCAACAAACGCGTTTTAAGAACCCAAACCATTTTCTATCTTTTCCTACAGTTTTCAATGTGAAGAGCTGAAACTTCGGTTATAGATACTTCGAGATATTTAGAAAAACGTATCCGTTACGATTTTTGATTTAGGTCTTTGTTTCCAAATGGTAGCCTTTCAAAGATAGGGTCTTCTTAGAGTCGTTTTTGATTTCATTCGCCCCTAGCACTGCAGTGGTAGTATTCGATACCGATTTTATTGCAAAATCTCATAGAGCTATTGAAGAGCTACAAAAAGTTCTTTAAGTCATTGATCTCTGACCTGGGGATTCCGAGCTAGAGCCGGAAGTTTGCAAAATATACAAAGGCGAAAATAACCAAGGAGAAATGGTTGGGTGTAGACGGATGCGTCTTGGCATGGTGATAAAACATGGTTGGCTGACCAGATACTGTTTTTACCAGGTGCACATTTTCACCAGTGTTCACCAAGTCACCACAATAGTGACCCTATCAGACTTGTTCTTCATATATATATATATATATATATATATATATATATATATATATATATATATATATGCAAAGGCGAATCCCAGGTCGCCTACTGGCTTGTGTGTCTGTTTGTCTGTAAAGCGACGCTCCACAGCCCAAACCGACGGGCCGATTCCGATAAAAATTAGTGAACAAGTGCTATACGGAATCAGGGTGCGCGCGTTTGAGTTTCGTTGCTAAGGACCTACTCGTTGCTCTGCTCTTTCAAACGCTATAAAAAGGTTTTTTACGTGATTTACCTCCGACCTCGGGTTTCCGAGCTAGAGCCGGAAGTTCGCAAAATATCGAAATCGCGAAAATTACCAAGGCGAATCACAAGTCGCCTACCGGCTTGTATTTATTCTTTTCCTCTGTTTGTACATTTATTTCCAAAGGCAGGACAATTACCTTTCTCACATGTTTTGCCACAGTATTTAGTCATTTTTCTGAAAGTGGGCCTTCCTGTATGCTTTAAATTTCTGTTTGATTGCGTTGACTTCGTTTGCCGTTCCACTGGCTGATCCAGACATAATTTTCACTTTTGCTTGGGCAGATTCAGCAGCCCTGGACATATCAATGCATCTATCAAGATTTAATTTATCTTCTTGTAGGATCCGTTTTCTTAAACCGTTATCTATAATGCCAATAAGTAGCCTATCTTCAATCAAACTGTCTGTAAATGTGCCATATTCACATGTTTTGGCAAGTTTTCTCAATTTTGCCAAATAGGAATCAAACGTTTCATGCTCTTGTTAACAGCACATGTTAAAAAGGTATCTCTCATAAGTGACATTTGTCTTTCCAATACAAAACGACTGAAATTTATCTAATACTGTATCTATCTTCTGCTTATCATCCTCATTATCGAATTGGAATCCATCGAAAACATCCATTGCTTAGTAGGGTCGCCGTTCTCAATTTGTTTTCTTTGGAACTAAGCCCCGATGCAATGTCATAGTTATTCCACGATCTGCAAAATTGCTTCCAATTATCGCTGATGTTTCCATCCAATTCTAGCTTAGCAGGGAACGGAATGAGCGAGGGAACAGCCATTAGCATGTATGGGTTAGGGAACGATACCGCGCGATTCGTCTTCTTCTTCAGACAAGCTCATAGCCTAGTACAGCTTCGATAGTGCCTCGACTTAGCTTCAATCGAATAAAGATTAATCTAATGGAGTGGGTTGTACACTGCTGACACCATGTTTAAAGTGTTTCATCAATACAATAACACTAGGTTGTAGAAAGTCCACGCTTGGCTTTATTGAGCATGAATTATAATAAAGGAACAACTTCTGTTCTACTACAAGTAACTTTCAAAGGATAACTGATCTACTATTGTAGGATAGTTTCATGTACTGTTACATTAGTTGTCGCATTTTATTCTGAATGGGGTATGGCGGTAACGATCCCGACATTCTAACCATTTGCATTTTCAGAAAGAAATCCCCAAAAGGGGTCCACAGGGAGGTGCTCCTGTGTGATCTAGAACAGAATTTGACCCTATGCATACATAATTCAACTCTGTGTTGATGGATTTGGTTCACAGGCAGTTTCGTGTAATCGCTATGTTCAGCCAATTATTGCATTGATCTTTGACAGTCCGAAGGAGTTTTTGCCAGAAGGACATACGACTTTAGCGAAGTCTGCGTAGCATTGAGGGTGAAACAAAATTACCATAAAGAGCATCTTAGATCAGACAGTGAAACCAAAATATTCCATCGACAGAACAAACGTCAAATAAAACAACCCATCGCTGATTCTCAGATTCACACTACAGCTTGATTTTATATATCAACGCCAAAATACCAGCTGAATATGACGTCACCGGATGTGGATAGTAATCGGTCATGGTTCCCTGCTTTGTTCTATGTAATTTTACTTAGAATTTCACGAGCTGGGCTATAGTAAAATGTTGCACTACCTCAAAACGTGCAAAGGACGTTTCTTGCTCCGCAAGAAGCGAGCTGTGCTCAATATAAATAAAGATCCACCAGGTTGTCCAAGTGTAAACTGTTTGCGAGGCGCTTCTTATATAGTTATGTTACTAATCTGTGGTCAATGCAGAGCAGATCTTTAGTAAGCACAAATTTCATTTTTCTAAATTAGCATAGACTGTCTGTCTCATCTTTATCTATATTGTTCTATAAATGAAAACATGCAAACATTTTTATTACAAACAGTTATAAAACATTGCATAATTCGTCTGCAGGTTGGAAAGAGTTGATAAATATTATCCTTGTATGTACGACTTTGTAGATCAGCATGGGCGTGATTTTTAACGTTTTTCAATTACCATAGTCAAGGACAGCCTGTCTAATTTTGATCTGCCTTGTTCTACAAATGAAAGCATATTTATTACATAGAGTAAGAACACATTGTGGAGCAATTCCTCCTTTAACCACAATATTACTCGTCTGCATCAATATTCGTCTGCATGTGGGAAAAGGTTGTTTAATCTTATCTTGAGGTGCAACTATATTTTATGAATGTTCAGTTATGATATACATAGAACAGCCTATTCATTCTAATCTTGATCTGTATTGTTCTATAAAGGAAACTTGTTTTTTACATAGAGTTTAAAAAACCATTCTGGCAAAATGAGAAATTGCTAATTATTGCCACTATTTGTTTTCAAAAATCGTTTGCGTAAAAATAAGTATACAGTTGGGAAAGGGTTGATTGATCTTATTTGTGAATTTTTCAAATTATTATTAACATGGTTCAGCCAGTACAATCTAATATTGATCTTCATTGCTATGAAAATGAAAATATATTAATTGCAAAGAGTTGAAAACATTGTGGCAAAATTCGTCTGTGTCAAAACGCGTCGTCATGTGGGATAGTGATATTAATTTTGTGCGCACCCGACTTTACGTATTTTGTAATCATTATAATCATAAATGAGCAATTAAATGGTGTTTGTTGGAGAAAAACGTTAAGTGAAAGCTATTCTTAGCGAAAATCACACGTGTCAGCAATAAGCATGCCTATTAATGAGCGTATTACTTCTTAAAATACATTTAATAGTCCAACAACGTTTTATGCTTAGATTATATTTGAGTGTCCGACTAAAAGGAGTATCTTGTTGCATCTCCTCAAACACATATTATGTATGGTAGTGAAACATGTAGTGCTAACATTTCAGCTTTTCGTAGGCCTATACAGTAAAACATATATATGTGTTTTTTTAGAAATAGACGAAGTAGATAGGGAAGGCCGTTGTTATTATGTGCGTATCTGTGCGCATGTGTATCCAGAACCCAATGCGCCTGACTTTGCGTACGTGCATTATCTTTTAAGCGATCCGACAGACACATTTTTAAGTGTTTACCAACCAAAATTACCATATATTTGCACGTATACCGCACTAAGTGGATCAACGTCATTTTGCATAAATAATATGTTTCTTTTATTGGAATTCGCTAGTTATTCCTTATTGTCAGGCCTTTCCGTCTGTCTGTATACATTTTAATATGCATTATCAGGTGCTCGGGTGTTTCTTTTTATATAATTAAAATCGTACAGTGCGACCAACGCTCGGTCCTGACTTGAATATCTTTATTCCCGGTTGCTACCTTCTATTATTATACCCAACAATTTTGCTGGCGACAAGGTCAGTCTAAGACGACATGCAGTAGGTAAGTTTTCACATCATTTGCTACTAAAGCGAACTTTCAGGACTGGTTTTTGACGAAATTGCCCAAGAACCTTAGAAGTGTCGGCAGACTTGTTTTACGCAAATGCAACTTTAAACGATTCCAATTCGGAGAATCTACTCGAGCCTAAATTGCCAGACACAACTCATGTGTTAAGAAGGCGGGATTAAAATATAAAGGCTGGTTCTTTTCAAATGGACTTATCCAGCTTTATATTTGGAAGACTACATAGCAAGGTTTAGGAATTTCAAGATTAAAATGTTGAGTTGTGAAGCAAAGAGTATCGAACCTGGTCAGGCGACGCTTAAAGCACAGAGTCAGTCGAACTAAACATCAAATTAACAAAAAATATTCGATGATTTTGAATGCGTTATCGACATTAAAACATAATATGTGGCATTTTTCATAATTTCAGTTCAATCTTAAGTCAATCTACTCAAAATATGAAACATGTGACATGAAATCCACGTGTCAATCTAACCTACTGATAAACCATTCCCAAGGTCGTTTGTTTGCACAAATTGCAACGTAAAAAACATTTATTTTGCTACTGATTAGAACATTTTGTAGAACACATTGAATGAGCGCGAGTTTAGTTATACCTGCCTTTTCTGCAATGCTTATTAAAATATCTACTGCATATACATCACATCTAGTCCGTACAGTCGACTCGCGTTCATTCAAACTCCAAAAGGACAAACAAATTTGTTCGAGGTATAAATAAGTTCGGCTGATGAATCGATTAAATTAATTTATGTACTGTCAGCTTTGTATCTCTCTGTCTCTCTGTCTTTGCCTCTGAATCTCTCTCTGTCTTTGTGTGTGTGTGTGTGTGTGTGTGTGTGTGTGTGTGTGTGTGTGTGTGTGTGTGTGTGTGTGTGTGTGTGAGAGAGAGTTCATCCTACAAATGTAGCACATGCACTTGAATATCACTCACGCAGGTAGCACGCAAATTGTGTGTAGCACCCGCAGTGAGTGCTACATATGTTCTCACCATTTATTCAACACATCTGCAGAGATACAAGGAGCTACAACCCCATTTGTCTTCTGTTTTGTTAGAGTGACCTTTGGCACACCAATACGTTTTTGTAACGCAAAAGCCAAATCAGATACCTACGCTGTTCAACAGAGCTACATAGAATTGTGTGTTTGAACACACATGCATGCAGATCGCCTGTTATATATCACATTGTAAACATCGGTTTATCAACGTTTAAATGTATGCAGAATGAAGGTACAAGTACATACGTATCATTAATTTGTGTCAGTGTTTACCTGTTTGGCAAACTTTTATGTTACGACCATTTTTGTAATACACACTGTGCTACATTGTAATGTAGAATAAAAACAAAAGAGTGCTACAAAGGTTGATTTGAAGCACAAAGAGCTACATTGTTCAGTGATAAACGACTAACTGTGTGTTTCTAAATATCGAGTGTATCGGAGTGTATCGGAGTGTATTAATTGCAGACAATATATAAAGGGTGGTTACTGTCGCTACACTTTCACGAAAGTCATTAAAGCGCCTTATTTATAGCCGTGCTACATACACTGTCTTAAGACAAGGTGCTACTTTTTACGATCAAACACGTATGTGTGTGTGTGTGTGTGTGTGTGTGTGTGTGTGTGTGCGTATGTGATTGGTGTCAAAATGCGGACACACATATGTATCAAACCGTTCAAATGGGGACGCACGTCAAGTGGGGACGTCCCCAGTTGGATCAAGCCTTTAAAACAGAGTTTTATCGTCTTCCTTGTATTTCCTGGTGTTTTTCAGGCGAAATCATTGCTTAGTATAATATGTCCTCAATTGATCGTATTGTATTGGACCAGAGTGTGTTTGCCATTTCAACCCGCACTAGCGCCTATACACACAGGTCCGCAGTTGCGCGATTTTGTACGGACAATGTATAAAGTTAAAAATAGATCACGATTGCCAAATTGACGGGAAAATATTGTTAAACCTCCGGAATCCGCATTTTTACTTTGAGCAAGTTGAAACTTGATTAGAATCTTTTGTCTTGATAATATCTAGTCCATGTTTGAGTAATAGTTCATATTAGGTAAAAAGAAAAGGCACTAGGCTAAATGAAGGAAAATTGTGTTTAACCTTTTGCTCATATATAGTCGGTTCCTGACGCATCTGCAGCGGAACGCTTTTTGAAAACATTTTGAGTCATAGGTTATCCATTCAATTATAGAGATTTTCTATTATTTGACAAAATATGTTCAAAATCGTCCGCTGCAGAATTGTCAAAATAATTGCCTTAATGTGTTTTGCATTAGAAATCGCATTGCATAATTCAAGTGAGCAATCTATGGCTACTATTGCCCTCTTGTATTATAGTTGCTTGTCTGATCCAAAGAAAAAATAATAGGAGTCTTACTTCAGTGATGCTCTACTTAATTTGATCAAGCCGTATACAAAATCATTGCAACCAGGCGTCATCACGAAAGGGTGCATTGAACTTTTAAAATAACAACGCCTACCGTTCCACAGGACCAATTTCATTTTGACTTCATAGAAATGTTCCTTTGTTGGTTCCCTTTCAAAATTATTGAAAGTTTTACATCAATAATCTGCTTGTCCGATTCCAAGATAAATTTAGTAGATTTGATTTATAAGGGTTTAACGTCGCTTTCAACATTATTTCAGTTATATCGCGGCGACAGTTCACTTATCCATGATCCCTGGGTAAACAAACCAGTACTAGGCTAGAAAATGTGCCTTGGCCAAGGGCACTCCACCATGACCGTTGTGCCGCAGATCGAACCCGGAACACCCGTTCGAAATCCCCGACGCTAACCACTCGACCACAGCGGATTCTTTAAGTGACACTCTATAAACATCGTTCGAGCTATATTGATTTCGTTGAAAAACAGGGAAGTTCGGCGGCAAACGGCCAAACGACAAAACTTCATAATTCCATTCATATAAAAGTTCTTGTTAGATTTCAAGATGCAAATGACTTTAAAGCCTATAAATGTGCAAGGATTCTCGTGCTCTCCAAAAATGGACCTTCACAAAGTGGAGACGTTATAGTGAATCCTTGCACACAATGCTGTCTATGGGCAGTATCAGACGTTGATAATGTCCCTGGCAGTATTCAAATATGAAAAAAAGGGATAGGGTCTCTCCTAACATTTTACTTTTAGTCTATAAATAGACCTAGCATGTGCATATTTGTTAGGGCATGAAAAGTGTTAATTAAAGGATTAAAAGAAGTTTTTCGAATATGTTTCTTGTACAGGTTGGTTTAGAATAGATTATTTGTATTACAAAATGCGGTTATAAGTATAGAATTGTTGTTGAGTGGCCATATTTTGATACAAAATTGTAAAATTGGAACGGCAGTGTATCATTGAATGCGATGTATATTTGACCAAAATCAAAACAAACAAACAAAAGTTCGTTCGGGGAGTTTCTCCATTTAAATATAGGGTTTATACTTGGCTATGAGTTTTTAGAAGCGTAGTGATTCATCCTTTAATGAAAGAAAATACACTTAAACTAATGATGTGATCGAAAATGTATGTTTGGGGGAAATTGACTGTGACGTTACTCAGGAATGTAGATGTTCTTACACGCTCAAAAATGTAAACAAATATACAAGTGTACTTCTGCAGGATCATAGCTGTTATTATTTCAAATCGATCGGAGTCCGCACAACAACCAGCCCAACATCCTTATTTTGAAATATATAAATTAAATAGGTACATAATTAGTCATTTATTACTATTAAAAGACATAGATTTTGTGTTTATATTTAGAAAAGGATTTCAAGGAGTGATGAATAAAATTAAACTTATGCTTTTAAATACAGAACGAGAACTTTAATGTTAACAATATTTAGACTGGAGGAAACACATATTTGCCACAACAACCGTTTCTGAAGGATGATAACCAACCTGGCTCTGGACCCGGATCAAGATACATGTACAAACTGTGGCTAATTGTGATATTTTTCTCTGTATCTCTTAGCTATATCTCTATTTGTGCATGTCTTTATACCATCACTATAATGATAGAAGAGTCATACAATTGTTTTTGGATCGATGATCACTGCTAGCCACTGCAGATAGCAATTATTTATATTTTATCTGTCATCTCAAAGTCATCTCACAGTCACAGTCAAGCAGGTAAATCTCAAGGGCGAGAATTTCGGGAAAGGTTGATTTTGGAAAGCCTTCAATGGAATCAAAATAGTCTGTTTTGTTTCAAACTCCACATACATGTACTTGACAGATAGGTGAGCCATACTTATTGGGGTATCTTACGCAACCAGTCAACAGTTTTTGGTTTTAATCTTAAGCGCGTCACAGCCCTGTCCCCCCGTTTTGAGGTGGAACTTAGGTCTGGGGCTGTTCCATTTTGATTCATGAAATTCCTGGTACTGTATCTAGCCAGACTTTTTTATGTTGGCTTTGATAACTGCATATATTTCTGATTTTGACAGGGGAACTCTATATCACAAACAGAACTCTGCAGTTTGCCTTTAGCAGCCATATCCTCCTGCCTGGAACTCGACATGTGCTGGACACCATAATTATATTATTTGATGATATTTAGTTTTTAATTAAAATTTATTTATTTTAGATTGATTGCGAATCAAGCTATCAGCTTATGTTAATCATGCTAGATGTCTGCTTCCTGGAAACTTAACCAGTACACACGCTGTTATTTACATAGCACTAATCATTTATGATTAAGGGATAGAACATTTTCTAAAATATATCTGGCCTAGAGTTGCTATTTCTAATTTGGATGGATTGTAGAAATAAGGTCAGATAGTCAGATGGGATAGCAAAGTGGTTTGTTATTTAGATTCCAATTTAGTGCATGTTTTATACAGGGGTGGCGAAATATGATTTTGACTTACTTAGATAAATCTGGGTTTTTTCAAAATGCTATTTTGCACTTGTCTCTGTATGATAGTCATACATGACTGTATACAGGCTGTGTTACTTAATGACGAATCATGTCAGAAAACTGTCCAAATTTATTGTTAAAGTGTATTCCTTCAGACGGAGATCCATATATACTAGCCAATGAGAAATCAACATGCTTATTGTTAACATTGACATTTTTTGTTGTAAATATAACAATACATTCACAGTACAATTCATTCTTTCACTCATTCATTCATTCATTCATTCATGCACTCATTCATTCATTCAGTAATGTATACATTCATTTATAAGATCGTTCGCTAGTCCTTCCGTTCATTAATTAATTAATTAATTCATTATTCATTCATTCATTCATTCATTCACTCACTCAGTATATTTTGTTTGGTTTGTATTCTTCAATTTTTATTTGAGATACTGTATGATTAGTTTTCTTTACCTTTCATTTCTGTAAATAACTCCAGTCTTGCAACCAGTTATTTTAAAGATATCTTTTATTACTTTTTTGTTTGTTTTGCAATTGTGTTACTGTTCTTTTCCAGAAAGGACGTAAATCGCTGTTGCGAAACGAAAACTTTTATGAAATACGCTCCCATTTAATAGCTCACAAACAAGTATTGTATATAACATAAGAATGATTAGGGTCATGCAATTGAATTCAGGCACGTTATTGGTATGTATCTTGTCCTTTTTTGACATAGGAAACATGCTAAATATGTTTATAACAGGAACAGTGAAATGTACTCACTGTTTAAAACTTTTTTCTTAACAGTGACATATAGGCCCATGGGGCCAGGTCTTATCCCATTATTATATTTTGTTATACGTTTGTTTTGTTAAACACATGTCACTATAATAAAAGATTTACTGACTTAATTACTTACTTTGTATATATAGTTAATCCCTACTAAATTGCACTTGTCTGTACATGCTCTGGGACAAGCTGGGCAATACTGACAATGGATTTTGCCACCAGTTTTATTGCAGTTAGCTCAGACTGCTGCATATATTGATAACTTTTTGCCGAGTTTTTGACTGGTAGTGATATTTTGCTCTGGAATGACCTTTGCAGCAGAGACTGCATTTGCTGTATTGTTACTACCATCTGTGAATATTTGATGGTGCTCAGCATAGATTTCGTTTAAATAGAGGTTTTTTTTTTTCCAAAGTGATATAGGGTTTGGCTCTTTGTGTAAATTGAGAACCTCGTGATATGTTGACTTTAGGAGTAGCTAACATCCATGGGCGTTCAGACGCGGTCTGAAGTCTGCTTACACTGAATTCATGGATCTGATCAGAGACACTATATTACAGGGATATGAAACGCATCGATAAGTTCCGTTATATTCGCCTCGCTATAAGAAAAGCGGTCATTAGCCCCTCTGGTCATTATCCACTTCGTAAATTCTTTTTCGATGTGATGTTTTATTAAAAATCATTAGTTTAAATAGGAATAACCAAGAATGTAAGCACATTACATAATTTCGATCTTTATTTCTTACATTTACATTAATTTTGAGCTTGTATTTAAACAAAAAATGATAGTTATTGCAGTTAGTTTCTGAAGTCGATTTTTTCACAAAATTGTGGTCAAAAAAGACAAAACGAAGAATACAGGCTCAACATAGGACCATTTTGTGTTCTATATTAGCGTTATAAACACATTTAGATGTTATATTATAAATGTTGAATGATCAATCTTTGTTTTAATCATTTGATTATACCTGATGGTTGCCGAGAATTATCTAAAATTGTTTGTGAAAACCTGTGAAAAAATGCGATGAATTTTAAAAAAGATCACGGCCATTTGCCAAATGACGAATCGGGGCTATGCAAAACATCATTTTCAGTTCAATGTTGCCTTTATAAATACATTTAAACGTCAGATTATAAATGTTAAATGATCAATCTTGGTTTAAATTAGTTTTACAAACATGTTTAATGCCAGGAAGAATCTAATATTGTTGGAGAAAAAATGACAAAAAATGCGATGAAGTTTAACAAAATTGTGGTAAAAAAAGTAAAAACGAAGAATACAGGCTCTACATAGGACCGTTTTGTGTTCTATATTGCCGTAATAAACACATTTAAATGTTATATTATAAATATTGAATGATCAATCTTTGTTTTTATCATTTGATTATACCTGATGGTTGCCGAGATTATCTAGAATTGTTTGTGAAAATCTGTGAAAAAATGCGATGAATTTTAAAAAAGATCACGGCCATTTGCCAAATGACGAATCGGGGCTATGCAAAACATCATTTTCTGTTTAATGTTGCCTTTATAAATACATTTAAACGTCAGATTATAAATGTTAAATGATCAATCTTGGTTTAAATTAGTTTTACAAACATGTTGTATGCAAGGAAGAATCTAATATTGTTGGATAAAAAATGCGATGAAATTTAACAAAATTGTGGTAAAAAAAGTCAAAACGAAGAATACAGACTCTACATAGGACCGTTTTGTGTTCTATATTGCCGTTATAAACACATTTAAATGTTATATTATAAATATTGAATGATCAATATTTGTTTTAATAATTTGATTATACCTGATGGTTGCCGAGAATTATCTAGAATTGTTTGTGAAAATCTGTGAAAAAATGCCATGAATTTTAAAAAAGATCACGGCCATTTGCCAGATGACGAATCGGGGCTATGCAAAACATCATTTTCCGTTCAATGTTGCCTTTATAAATACATTTAAACGACAGATTATAAATGTTAAATGATCAATCTTGGTTTAAATTAGTTTTACAAACATGTTGTATGCAAGGAAGAATCTAATATTGTTGGAGAAAAACATGCTATGAAATTTAACAAAATTGTGGTAAAAAAAGTCAAAAAGAAGAATACAGGTTAACATAGGACTGTTTTGTGTTCTATATTGCCGTTATAAACACATTTAAATGTTATATTATAAATATTGAATGATCAAGCTTTATTTTAATCATTTGATTATATCTGATGGTTGCCGAGAATTATCTAGAATTGTTTGTGAAAATCTGTGAAAAAATGCCATGAATTTTAAAAAAGATCACGGCCATTTGCCAAATGACGAATCGGGGCTATGCAAAACTTCATTTTCCGTTCAATGTTGCCTTTATAAATACATTTAAACGTCAGATTATAAATGTTAAATGATTAATCTTGGTTTAAATTAGTTTTACAAACATGTTGTATGCAATGAAAAGTCTAATATTGTTGGAGAAAAAATGACAAAAAAATGCGTTGAATTTAAACGAAATTGTGGTCAATAGGGTCAAAATTAAGTAAAAAGGTTATACGTAAGATCGTGCTGTTGGCTGATAATTATAAAATATTTTGATTGATAACGAAATAGTTGGTTATTGAAAACATGGGATTATCTCTTGATTGAATTGTCCCAAACAATAAAATATATGCAATTCTAAAGAGGTCTACCATATCACAATGTTACCAGAAGTCAGGGTGACTTATGATATGTAACATTATGCAATCATTTCCGGCCTTGTCACATGTGTGTTGGTAACACACTAATTAATTGTTTTATAACCCCTATATTGTGCATACATGTAGGGACTTAGGCTAATTAGCAAGTAAAGTCTTCTTATATAACCCTTCTCAACATTCTTAAATTCTGCAGTATACAAATTCGAAATCATCCTCGGCAATACATTTTGCAAATATATCTATCTATAAGATTGTAAATGTTATTATGATTAAAATAAAAGGCAAACAATGTTTTTAAAGGGGAAAAAATGCTCATGAATCATACATTCTTAAAACGGCAAATGGTTATTTACTTCGCTTGGTATTTTTTAAAGAATTTCGATGATTTATGTTGGAGAATCCTGGCTGATATAGCTGAAATAATAATGCAAAGGAGTCTATATTGTGTGTCCCTGGTACCTGAAAGCGAGAGAGAATAAACGAAAACAGTCGTATTTACGCGCAAGTAACCGTTATCTTACGCAAGTTAAGGCCGTTATCTACCGGAATGGGTAAAACAAAATGGCCGACACCTGTACGAAGCGAGGCGAACATATTACTGATAAGGTTGATGTAACCGCACGCGTTTCATATCCCTGTAATATAGTGTCCCTGATCTGATATTCCACAGCCAGCTGATTAACAGCTGCACTTAATGGTATTATAATTAATTGTGTGATTTTGACTTTGCATTTTTGAAGTATTTTATAGCCAAGTATTTAAGACTAAGGGGGTTTCACGTCACATGTTCAAAGGCTTAATCCCTGCTTCCTGTTCTTAAAGCTCAGAAGGGGAGTAGCTGAGGGCACCAAGTGAAATGACTAAGGCCATATTTTAATCTGAAGCATAGACTATGACACCATAATCTAACTTTCAACGCATTAAGGACTTGAATAGAAGCAGGAGTGATTGTTCATTTGATCCAAATTGTGTACCCCTTTAATAGCATTCTCATGAGGTTCCTTTCCCTTTCCCTCATATAGACGCGTTCTGATGCCTCTTTTGAAAACATTGTGACAAAAGAAGATATTGCACAAAACATACAACTTCTCCTTTTGCCACAATGTTTTCCACTTTTAGTCATAGCTTATCCATTCAGTTATAGAGGTTTTCCATTTATTGACAAATTATGTTTTAAGTCGTCTGCTGCAGAATTGTCGTATGAGGGAAAGGGTTAAGTCCTTTGTTTTCTGGTCGTTAATTCTTTAATATGAGTCAGAAAATTGAGTTTTTTTTTATCAAAAGTAATTCCCGAAAAATTAACTGACAGAGCTACAGATAACTTTTTCAGTGAATTAATTGGGTTCCAGTTATCAATTACCGTAATATTAAAGTTAATTTTCCTTATTTATGTTTTAGCTCTATTTTTGTAAAGTTTATTAACCCTTAGTATGTGTAGCAACATCCCTTATGCCCAGCAGTTTTATCGAGATCTTATCTAAATTATTCAAGAGTTTGCATGTTTGTTTGAAGTCAATTTTTGCTCTTCTATATTCTTGTATTGGTAGACCCAAACGTAAAAGTTTGACTTTGTAGGTGGACCCTTTAATGTCCTGGAAAATTTAACTGGCTTGTCTTTGGACATTTTCTATTAAGATAAATGTAAGATGGCCCCTGATGCATACTCAAAATGAGGTCTGCATAACATAATACAAGTATGGCATGCAATCTTCTTTTTCTATTGCTCAACTTATTGCCAGTGATTGTAACGATTTGAGAACGTCTTGTGTGACAGAGCATAACCTGACATACTGTGAAAGTGAACGAAACAGACTGTACATGTCTTTTTTTTACCAAAGAACTGTCTCCGAGTTTGGAAGTACAGTTTTGTCTATAATAGCTGCACAGCTATGATTATGTTCTTTTCAGTTTAAACAATAGCGTTAACAACTTGGTGCTCTGCAATTATGATATCTTGTTAACCCTTTCCCTCATACGACAATTCTGAAGCAGACGACTTTGAACTTATTTGGTCAAAACATAGAAAATCTCCATAGTTGAATGGATAACCTATGACAAAAAGTGAAAAACATTGTGGTAAAAGGAGAAATTGCACGTTTTGTGCAATTTCTGCTTTTGTCACTATGTTTTCAAAAAGCCCTCTGTTTCAAAGGCGTCAGAAAGCGTCTATATGAGGGAAAGGGTTAAACTTGTCCCTTTGTTTCTGCATTATAATATAATTTTTATTAATTTCTTTATTTTTTATTAATTAATATAGGAAACCCATGTATATCTATATTCAAACTTTCACAATTAATGAATTCCAGAAATGAAAAAAGATTATTAAAATATATCCAATATTTTAAAAGTTATTATGAACTATAGAAATTGACATATTTAATATAATAACCATGTATTTACACACAAGTTATCTTTCTATAGAAATTCATAAAAAAAATAAGCAAAAAAAAAAAAAAAAAAACTTATAAACCTTTATTGGGTGATGATTTAATTATAATTAGACTGTAGTATGAGTAAGCTTTCATATTTTAATTATTTAAATAAAATAATTTTTCCCTGCTCGGTAGGTACCAATTAAGGAATTGCGAGAAATAACGGGAACGAATCGGATTATCTCGATTTTTAATCGGTTACGGTCGTGAGACCACGTGACATAAACTACATGTTGAGTGCCCCCTGTTGAGTCACGTGACATAACGTTTAAAAATATGGCGGATAATTTAGGGGTAACAATAACAAGGAAAACAATAAGCGATTCGGAAAGGAAACATAGGTCTGCTGAGCACGGTCGACAGAACACTTTGACGAGAGTATATCTGCTTTCGGAATTCGATAGATGGAACCTAATAAAAGCGCAGAGAGGCCTAAAAAGCGATCGTGAAGTTGCCACATTTTTGATAGATCAGTATTATTGTAACTTAATTACTACAATGTAACAACATTGTAACTAATCGTTAAAACTCACAGAACAGCTATCGAACGTGGTTCTGGTCCTGTGTAGTTACTTCTAATTCTATGGGTGTGCTATATCTGAGGCCGCGATCTCGGGGAGGATGTCTTATATACACCCGATGGTCGGATGCAAATCACGGACCCGGAAGTTGCCTCCAGCGCAGATGTCGTCGCACCGGATACAACACTCCTCCCTACCCTAAAAGCTGGGCCCATCAGCGTTAATTCGCTAATATTCTTAACAATAATAATAAATAATTCGATATTTACAATATATACATTACATTTTCTCCATCATGTAGGTAATGGAGATTAATTACTCCCATCTGAAGCCGTCAGTGACTAATGGAAGAAACGTTTACCATTTACATGGTCAGATACTTCCATCCGCATCCAACGACCCCTAATGGGAAGATTCTTTCGTCTTTAACAGGCTATCACAGTCACTTAAATCTGAATCTGGCTCCAGATTAATATTAAAAACATTAAATGACTCTTTAAAAATGTACGAGTCTTCTAAAATATTCAACGCCTGGGCCATAGAATCTGTCGTATCTCCCGCCGTAAGGCTGGAGTTGATTCCCCTTCCATTGTTTATGGAAGGTTCTAAAGCCCCTGCGAATGAACCAAAATGGCCTCCCGCCGTTTGGCTTTCGACTCACTTTGATCTCCCGCCGTAAGGCTGGAGTTGATGCCCCTACCATTGTTTATGGAAGGATCAAAAGTCTCAGCTTTGGACTGAAAATGGCCTCCCGCCGTTAGGCTGGAGTTGGTCACCTTTCCATCTTTAATGGAATATTTATAAATAAGTGCACATTGGTTTATGGAGGGATCTCGGTTCCAAGCGAACGAACGCCATGCTGTTAAAGGTATGACGTCATTCACATCGGTCGCGAACTCAAACCAATTCTCATGAGCCCTAGTGCATTTGTGACATCCCCCAAATGGTAGACTTTCCAGAATTGCCCAGTGTTTATAATATTTACAGGTCCCTGGTTGCTTGTGGGATACGCGCCAAAGCGTCTGCATTTGCATGCTTTGACCCTTTCCGATATTGAATCTCTAAGTCATATTGACTGAGTTCCTCAATCCAACGTGCTAGCTGTCCCTGAGGCTCCTTGAAATTTAGCAGCCAAGTAAGGCTATTATGATCCGTACGCACGAGCACATGTTTCCTTAACAAATAATGTCGGCATTGTCTTGCGAAGCGAACGACGGCCAGCAACTCTTTTCGGGTAGTGCAATATCTTGTTTGTTCTGGGGAAAGCGCAAAGCTGCCATATGCTATGACACGCTCAGCTCCCTCCTGTATCTGCACTAACTCGCACCCAATTGCTACGTCGCTAGCATCGCAATCCAAAATGAACTGATCGTGCGTAGTCGGTAAAGTTAGTACCGGAGGTGACATTAAGGCCAGTCTAAGATTCTTGAATGCTTGAATTTGTCTGTCGGTCCATTCAAATTGTTGTCTTCCCGTTACGTCATAAAGCGGTACTGCGAATTCAGCAAAATTGGCCAATCTCCAACTACTAGGGATGGGAACGAATACTGAAAACGATATTCGAATATTCGTTTTTCGAATCAAAAATCGGTATCCGATTTCAGGTTTATCCGACAACTGGTACTTTTCCATTTCCTTTTTCAAATAATGGCGATTTTCCAAGTAAATGTATAAGCTATTGTTTACGTATATATTACATGTTTTCAACTGCACTTACCCTCTCTTTCTTTCTCAACAGATATATTTGAATTTCAAGTTGATGTAAATCAAGAAAGAAAGTCCCCTCTAAACGATAAATCTAATCGCAACATTTTCTGAGCAGTATATTTATTCAGGTGTCGCTTGTTTACCGAATTTGATATATAACCGAATCAAATAATTAAAGAAATAATTATATATCTTATTCATACAGAGAGCATAGGGAATTGGGTGATATTTCGTTTACTTTCTTTTACCGATTTCGTCTAGTCAATTTAACCGCGTGTTAGAAGAAATGGCGGACGATTCAATTTGTTTGCTGATGTGAATTTGATTTTAAAGAGGCAATAAAGAGGAAAGCTGCATACTTTTGAGACATAATGCAATGTTAAATATGATTTTTTTAAGTGTTGCAATAGCTGTCTATGATGTAAACGTCGACTATGTTTTGGTTAAGCTGGGAGGGCTTAACGGAACTCGACGTTCACTTTCGTATAGTAATGATATGCAGACTGTCACCGTTTATACACTTTATACATGTGTGTTGATTAAAAAATATCGAACAAACCGGTCGTCAAGGTAATGTCTGGTTATATACACACGATAAGAACTCGGGTAAACGTACGCGTGACAATTATCGATTTTATAATTGATACTTAAGGTTTGACATAGTCTACGTTGTAAAAACGGTGTGTTCGTCGAGTCGTACAGATCTTACCTATCACTAATCCGGGATTAGGGGGTACCTAAAGGGGTGTAGAACTATAAATATAAATCAATTTATTTGATTTTAAGGATAAACGGAATTTAAATGTATTTTGATAAAAAAAAAAAAATTTAGAATAACATTTTTCATAAGTTCAAACTGTCAGTATATCTGATAGATAGACGGTAATTGATCAGAATAATTACAATTTAAATGCATGTTATAATTTAATTGTTTTCTTTTAAGCATTATGCCCCAGTCATAGTATCACGTTTTGGCCGCCACGTTTAGCTACGTTGGGAAACGTGGCTACAACGTTAGCAAACGTAGAACTACGTGGCTAAAACGTGATCAAACGTGACAAAACGTGAAGTGGACATTTTAATTTTGGACATTTTCAAAATTCGCTCACGTTTCCCCACAACGTACAACAATGAAACGAAACAGAAACATAGCAAAAACCTAATAGAACGAGAACATAACGCGTCCCACCGGTTGATACGTTCAGTTGCGTTTGCTGACATGTTGTGCTGCGCTATGCTACGTTATGGCCTCGTTGCTACCACGTTCCTCGTACAGCGTTATGCCACGCTATGCTATGCTGTAACACGTTGTTCTATGTTAAGAGTTGTATTATGCTACTGTGTTTGACGTTATACGACGTTGTGTACGTTTCTGCTATGTTGTGCTACGAGGTTTTTTATCTTCAATGCAAAACTTAGTATATATATTCAACGAGCAAAACTTTCTTCTCAGCGGTAATGGATACTTCAACTTCTTATAACTGATGACTGATGTTCGATTGGTAGTTGTATTATAAATAATAATGAATGATCGAAAAGTGTTCTACTTTAAATTGTTCTCGTAGTCATCTACCGCTTGTGTAAGCATTGCACAATATAATGTAAGTTATGAACAAGAGACAGAAAAGGCAATATTTAAAAGGGGAAGTGCGCACCTTGGGACCTAGATGCTTACTTTTTGAAGTCCATCTCGCACTGTTCTGTTCTTTTGACTCAGTACTTCCCGCAACTCTCAAGCAAAGGTGCAATTCAATTTGAATCATATCATGTGTTCGCACTGAGAGACGGATGCATTGTGTAAGCAATCCGTCCAAAAATCTCACAATCTTCACTTAAGACATTACTCAATACATAAAACTACATATTACAACATTATTTAAGAAACATTTTCTTCTTATTACCTCCATTTCTGGAGCATCCAATTACTTACGCACCCAAAGCTTTGTCCATTTGGTTTGTATGACAATATGTTTGTTGGAGTCAATTGACTGCTTGTTCGCTGGCTGCTTTAAGGACCTTCCGTGATTTATAAACGTTTGCTACATGTCTAATCAGGGACGAGTAAATACTCGCAAAGAGCATGTAATAAAATGAAATAGGAGGTTAATGAATCACAAACTTAAAACATTGGAAACACGAATTTCTTTTAAAAATATAGTCGCCAGCGACTTATAATTACGTGACGTTTCATACTTGCAGATTCATTTTCAAGGGTGAAAGGATATTCTTTAAAAAGTTATCTGAAATACGTGACAAAAATGCAAATCAGTAAAACATTGAAGTAAACAAGACAGTTAATATACTATGAAATTCAAAATACATTTTATTGTAGTTTTAATGTATTTTAAACCTACTTTAAATCGTTAAAGCGAAGCACATTAATACAACCTACCTTTATGTGTAAGGGAGTAGATTACTTAAAAGATTGAACTTGATGATAATGAAAATATAAGTGTTCATTTTATTACCCTGGATGCGTATTAATATATAAATCTACGTTTAACGACATTGTGATTTAAGATCGGCTGAATAGATAGTCTTGACATGTTGGCAAATGGTAGACAAACGGGAGCCTAAACTATATATATTTTCGATAGAAATCTCTCGATCGAATATTAAATGAACTAAAAATAATCTTGTACCTGTTAAACTATTTTTGGCAAAACTTTCGTTTTAATTCGCATTAAGTTATATTATGTGTCATAGCAGATGTATGTAATTGATATAAGCACGTAGCTAATACTATTCCCTGCTTTCTGCCGTCAATTTGATCCGAATACCACTAAAAATCGTGATGGCGATTTCTTTAACCACACTAGCAAATACATACGTTTTGACGTCAAAATCGACGTTATTATCTTAGCCGGTCACAAAGTCCCGAATCTCTTTTTGTCCACTTTGAAGTGGGTGTCTTACAGTAAGTGTAAAGAACGTCAACGTTTTTCCAGTCAAATAGATGCTCCAGCATCTACCATACCTATTCTTAAGGTATTATTTTCTAGTCATAAGTAATTAAGTTTAAACTGTCAAGGTATCTGTTGAAAAAATTAAATGCAAAACTGTGCCTTTTAATCTATTTTCTTTTAAAGAAAAAATAAACTGTTCTGTCTCTTCATTAATTTTAATTAAGTTCAAACCGTTAGAAACATACGAATAACTTACGTATAAGTAAAGAGATGAAACAAGAGGGCCATGATGGCCCTTGATCGCTTACCTGATTTTTTTTTCACTTTGGCTATATAAGCTCCGTCCCCTGGCGGCCATAGTTTCTGACAAATCAACTAGGCTTGAAGGAATCTGATAGAGGGTCACCCTAGAAACATTTCTACAAAATAATTTGAAAATCGGCCTGACACTTTTGGAGAAGAAGATTTGTCAAGTTTTCACTATAGCCATATAATGCAAAATAGCCCTGCCCACTGGCGGCCATGTCTTTTGACCAATCAACATGGCTTGAAGGAATCGGCTGGAATCTGAAAGTGGGTCACTTAAGGAACATTTCTACAAAATTATTTGAAATATCTTTCGACCAATCAACATGGCTTGAAGGAATCTGATAGAGGGTCATCCAAGGAACATTTTTACAAAAATATTTGAAAATCTGCCAACCACTTTGGGAGAAGAAGATTTTTTAAGTTTTCACTATAGCCAATAAGGCAAAATAGCCCCGCCCCCCCTGGCGGCCATGTTTTTCGACAAATCAACATGGCTTGAAGGAATTTAATAGAGGGTCATCCAAGGAACATTTCTACAAAATTATTTGAAAATCTGCCAACCAGTTTGGGAGAAGAAGAATTTTGAAGTTCTTTTCATTCCGTTGCCATGGAAACCAGAATTCTGCATGGATCCCAACAATTTGAAGGAAATCTGGTGAAGTCATTGAGAGGATGCTTTCTGTGAAGTTTCATCCCTATTGACCCACTGGTTATTGAGGAGAAGAAGTTGACGCACGACAGACGATGCACGACGGACGACGCACGACGGACGACGGACGCAGGACAAAAGGCGATCACAATAACTCACCTTGAGCAAAGCTCAGGTGAGCTAAAAATCTAACAATCACTTAATCATATTCGTTTCCAAACAGTTCATGAGCAAGATATCTCAGCGCTGCGCAGAAGAAGTTCGACCAATTACAACATTTTTTACAGAAGAGCTGACCAAACTTAGAGATAATGAATGGAATGAAAAAACACGATAATGCAGCAAAAGATCAACTTGCACGTATGTGCAGGGTAATCCTAGGTTACACTTTTCTCAAATGCTTTAAATTTCGCATTCTTAGGGAAATTCTGTATGTATATATTTTCTTGAACATAATTGTTTATGCATAAATAAAAAATAAATAACAAAATGAGTTTGTTTCATGTAATTTCCGATCATTAAGAATCATGTACTGTACAATTAACCGTTACATTTTCTTCGACTACACTAGTAAGGATTCACTAAAATTAGCAGAAAACATTGAGGGAAATAAAGAAATCAACGCTCTTGGGTAATATACTATTTTGTACTGGTCGTATGGTGCAAACGCATCAGAATATTAATTGACTATTTATGTCTACACAAGACAATGGGTCAAAACATCTTAAAGACATTAAAGAAGATTGGAACTGTATCATGTATGTATAATATGTATAAAAACACACCCGTCTCAATAAATCATGAGTCTAAAGCAAACCGTAAAGACACAACAAACGACACAAACACAATCTTTATCACTTCAGCCTTAATCATTATTAGCTCCAACTCGCGACCTCTGTCAGAAATTTACTAATAATGTTTGGTCATTTTTTTTGTTTATATCTTAAAAAAATCGTAAACTGAAAACGAATATTCTTATTCGAAAACAGTATTCGAATATTCGAATATTCGAATATTCGTTCCCATCCCTATTACTATTGAACTTATCCTTACGATTTGAGTACTCATAAGAATCATCTCACTGAGACGATTCTTTTCAGTACCGACAACATACGGCTTACGGGTCAAATAACGCTACGAGAACATGCAAAACGCAGCTTATCTAGAGCTCTGCAATATTTCTCAAATAATTTCGGGGTTAACTATGGAAAATCATTTTAGTAAAACAAGGATTTCAATGTTTCTCTACAACCAACACTTATCATAGATAAGCCCGTATATTATATAGTAAAAAAAATAATGTTGTGGCAAGTACTTGTTTTACCATATTAAACATTGAACACCACTAGAAGTACTTGCAGTAGATCTCTGTCGTTTTGCAGGTCCAGCCCTGTCATATTTGAAATCACTATCACTTTCCATGCCTGTTAAACAAAACAAAATAGTATACAGAATCATCTATATGTAACAGGAGGTTAACTTGGTGCAAAATAATGCATCCGATGATCCAAATACAGGTGATCAATATAGAATGTGTATTCAGAAATGACCTTTGACAGACACTTTGCTTGTTTTATGTGCATGTGTGCAATGAATAAACTACATATTTTCGTCAAATACAGGTCAAGTAATCATGTACACATTCCAAAAATAAAGGTTTCGTAGAGCTCATACTCAATTCATTGTGAAATATTATATCACAATCATATGCTTATCATGCAATGGTGGGAACCAACATGGCAGCATAAGAGCAACTAGGATTAAAGTTTTCTTAATTTTTTTTATATTTATTGTTAACAAAATGTTACCTCATCTTCTAGTTCCGATGATTCTGAACGCTCCTGGAGCAAATAGTCAAACTGCCTTCTTGGCAGTCGTGTCCGTCGGGAACTCCGTCTTGGTTCATCCATCTCCTGGCTACCATTTGAGCTGCTTGACCACTGAATTACAAGATAAGCTTCGATAAAAACTCACCGATTACCATCGTTTTCAAAATACATTATTTTTCAAGACTTTTTATAAGAATAGTTCGTTTTTGAAGAGAAAATCGTCAAGAAGTTGGAAATGATAGGAAATCCTTTAAAACGCTTTAAAAACCATTAAAATTACGATCGAATACTAACTAAGTGTTGTGAAAGTCTACTTTGTCCTTTGTGTTTTAGACCATTCCTTTTGGTTAGTTGTTGGGTCCAGAAAACTCTGGTTCCCAGTTTAGAGGTACCAGCCAACCATGTGACATTTACATGGCCCACTTGGACCAAGGCAGCTAAGCAGTACAGACGTGTGTTACTTAGACTGATGACTTAGACAGACAAGACTCTTTAAGACCAAGCGAATGATAATATAATGCAGGTTATAGTGTTAGCTACGGGTGAGTGAACACAACAATGGTGTCAGAAGTGGAGCAGAACCCATGTAAGTTTGTTCCATTTTGTTGTTTTCCAAAAGAAATTTGGGAAGGAGAGAGAGGTAGCCATTTTGGAAAACAGCATGGAAAAAGATGTTCTGCATTAAATTCTGGTGGCTAACTTAATGGATAATAATTGAATTGGAGCTTTTCAAGGTTTATTGGTCCCGGTAAAGCAATAGACATGCAGCTTCTAGCATTTATTATGAGTTTGAAAACTTATTCGGAATTATATTTTAGCCACCAAAAATGTTTATTCATCCGTAGCAGTGATTGGTTAGCATGTATACATAGTGAGCGTATTACAAACAACGCCTATGTTATTGCAATGAGCATCAATAGGCAGTGTTTAAGAATGCCCAGCCCGTTTAAACGCGCGTGAATATTACAGCTACGGATGCACTGGATATTGCCAAAGCAAATGCAATAATGATGGTAATCAAAAGAAGTTGAAATGAACAATGTCACCTGTTCCAGTCTTCATTTTCCAAGTGCAATGTGACAGGGGCTCAACGCATCTACCATTAACTTGTGGATTGGTGGTCATGCGTACCCGTGTTAATATGACGGAATGACTATGACTATTAACCACTTGTTAACTGACGGGAAAGAATTCTGAGGGATTTTACAGTACTGGTACAACAACCAATTATGACACTGGTACAACGATTAAAGCATGCATCAATAGCAGGGGACTGTTCATTGCCCGCTTGGAAAAAAGACGAGCCGGCGGGGAAGACAAGGTAGAACTTGAAGGGAAGTAACTCTGGTAACTTGTCTCTGTTCACTGGGGGACAACAAGACGAGCCGGTGGCAGAAGACACAGTTCTAGGGGATGCGGACCTGGGAAAGCAGAACCCTAAGAGGATGCAGAAGGGAAGTAACTATGGTAACTGGTCTCTGTTCACTGGGGGACAACAAGACGAGCCGGTGGCAGAAGACACAGTTCTAGGGGATACGGACCTTGGAAAGCAGAACCCTAAGACGAGGTAGAAGGGAAGTAACTCTGGGAACTGGTCTCTGTTCACTGGGGGACAACAAGACGAGCCGGTGGCAGAAGACACAGTTCTAGGAGATACTGACCTGAGAATGGATTGAGGTTTATGTTTATCCTGACTATGAAGAACCACAGGTGCAGTTAGCAAGATGGCTGGAAGAATTATCACAGTACAAAATGATTCTTAGATACTGACCTGAAAAAGTGCATGGGAACACCGACGCATTATCAAGGAGGCCTATGTCAGAGATATGCTCGCACTATTCCAGACATGTAAAGATTGATGATGATCGTGTGGTGGCTATATCTATTGTAAGCGAGTAGAGACTCAGTGGGCCACTTTTTCGCGAGAAGTGGATGATGCGATTCCATTGGTAGCTCCTAAGGCAAGGTCGTCCAAGGGAGGCTTGGTTTTGGATCAGCAATGCCCGTTGGGGGACAAAACGACGAGCCGACGGGTAGCTGAGAAAGACCAAAGATGCCCTGGAGTGTCCACGCTGGGGGACAAAACGACGAGCCGGCGTGGGGAGCACTCAAAACCGTTAGACGGATTACAGGATGACTCTACGCCCCAGCGGTTTGGGTGCGCTGAGAGTCCTGGGATTTGGAGATTAAGTCCAATGGCGATCGTTTCCCACTAACCTGTGGGTAACCATTGACACGTTACAAAGGAGGTATAGTCCAGAGCCAGGATAAGATTAGAATGGCAAGATAATCTTTCAGTAGAATTGTAGTACCCGTGAGAGTTCGGGGAAAAACATCTGAGTACCTGTTTGAATTCAGGGAATATCATGTTAGCCCAAAGAGAGGAGTGGTTTAAAATCTCAAATCTAGCAAAGGTGGTGGTAATGCCCACTTCGAACTTGCTCACTACGCTGGCGCTGTTCCCTACAGCATCACTGGGTGGTTAGACAAAAACAAGGATCCTCTCAACGAAACAATATCCGGGGGCCATCTAAGGGATTCCACCTGGGGTCAGTGGGGTAGGATATGACACTGGCTCATGCGGAATCTCGCCTTATGGATGGGAGACTGGTAATTGTTTCATAACAGATCAACCGTCACACAAAAAGGAGTTTAGAAACATAAATGGGGTTGATTGCATCAAAGAGGCAGTACTGTCATCTACAATATCGTTGAGTGTGTGCCAGATAAACAGATTGAGTCTGCTTTGTATGTTTGTTTTAGTATTTCAAGAATGCTGTAACCGTCAGATTGTTAGACATAAGGCACAACATTGTTACAGATATGGCTTCGAAACTTACAAAACCTGTTCACCATCATACACTCCATCAACAGACAAGAGTACATAACTCTGTCAAGATTTTTGTAGGAATTATGGCCCTTTTTCGACTTAGAATTTTGGTTAAGTTTTTTATAACAATTTACTTTTTTCAAAACCACTACAGATATTGCTTTGAAACTTACAAAACTATTTCACCATCATTACCTCCATCAACAGACAAGAGTACATAGCTCTGTCAAGATTTTTGTAAGAATTATGGCCCTTTTTCGACTTAGAATTTTGGTTAAGTTTTTTGTACCAATTTACTTATTTTCAAAACCATTACAGATATGGCTTCGAAACTTACAAAACTTGTTCACCATTATTACCTCCAGCAACAGACAATAGTACATAACCCACCTTTTTTCAAAACCATTAGTGATTTAGCTTATACACTTACAATACTTATTTATCATCATTACCTCATTCAACAGACAAGGGTACATAAGTCTCTCAAGTTTTGTTTAAGAATTATGACCCTTTTTCGATTAATAATTTGGTTAAGTTATTCATACCAAATCAATTGTTTTCAAAACAATTAGAGATATAGCTTAAACACTTACAAAAATCTTTTTACGTTTTATTGGAAAGCACAAAAAGTCGAGCATGCTATCCTCCGACAGCTCTTGTTTTCTTTTCTTCGGTTATTGTCTCAATAAATGTCCAATGTATCAATTAAAGACTTGGTGTATAGGAAACTCAGAGCTACAGAAGTGCAGTACAAAAGAAACATAACTCTAGCATGCTTTCGATTGTCTTTCATTTATCAGCATGATTACAATAAACATAGTTGATCTTTAGTGATTTCTGAACTGGAAATATTTTAATTAAGGGTCGCTACTCATTTTTTTTTCAATCTTTTGTTCTTCGTGATTTATTTTGTTTACACAAGAAAGGGGTAAAACTTTGATAAATTAGGCATTTGTTATTGGCAGGCAATTTGTGTTGCTTCACTCATTTTTGGTTGGGTTTGTTTAAAGGTCATGTTTCATTGTTTCAATAATGTTTGTCCATATTATCTATGCCAAATATTTTCAACTTACATATGCCCCTATACCAACAGAGCTTTCAGCGCTTTGATATTATTTGAAACTGTTGTTTTCCAAATACTTTGCTAATTATGCATGGATGTCATTTGCACTAGTAAGTTGCTTTATATGCAATTAACTTACCAAAGATATAGTTAAGTGATGAGCCCACTGAATGTTTCTGGTAATAGCACGAAACTATATCTGCGTTCTTGCACTGTATGTTTATGATAATTCTGAAAATGCAAGACAAAACAGTGAAAATTAATATTCCTACTGGATATGTGTATACCATTAAATTTAGCATTACAGCTAAATACTTCCTATAGCAAGGACACATAAGAAGATCCTACTAGCTTTTCATGAGATTATCTGCAGCTTCAAACTCAAAGCCTTTAAGTTTGCAAAAATGAAACATTTCGCAGCCTCCAAAGCTTGAAACTTTAAACAATATCGCACAATAATCATTTGCATACATATCAACTGTTTAATTGTTTACTGGACTATGTAACACACAGACCTAAATTTACTTTAACGTTGTGAGATTGATGAACCAGAGACATATAAATGTGCATTTATATGTCTCTGATGAAACTGAGTGAAATTCGACACACTTATTGTGGCTTAAGTTATATGCCATTTTATTAGAGTTTTACAAAAAAAGATCTTGTCAATTAATAACAACACATTATGGGCTTTTAAGTACCTATTAGTGCATTATGGGTACTTTACTATGGTGTTGTTTTCAAACGCACTGTTGATTTGTTATCATATAGTGGATTTTTGTTATTTTTTCAATTAAATTAATAATGCAAGTGAACCCTTTTCTTTATAGTTTGTACACCAAGCCAACTATCGGAGAAATGTCCCCAGTTACCATCTATACTATCATTGCAAATGTGTTTCTGTGTGTGTCCCCATTTAAGCAGTATTCATCACATTGTGTGAGTGTCCCCATTTGAGCATCATTCATCACATTGTGTGTGTGTCCCCATTTGAGCATCATTCATCACATTTTGTGTGTGTCCCCATTTAAGCACCATTCATCACATTGTGTGTGTCCCCATTTAAGCATCATTCATCAGATTGTGTGTGTCCCCATTTAAGCATCATTCATCACATTTTAAAAAACCTTTATATCAGGCTTTTAAGTAATAACAACGGAAATAACATGTCAGACACTATCCATAACTGTACACTAAAGGACTGTAGACACGTTCTGAATAAAGTCCCCCTTTGATAAGATTCATACACAAGTCCACATTTGACACCAATCACATGTATATATGTGTGTGTGTGTGTGTGTGTGTGTGTGTGTGTGTGTGTGTGTGTGTGTGTGTGTGCGTGTGTGCGTGTGTGTGTGTGTGTGTGTGAGTGTGCGTTGGTATACCTTACTCACCGAGGTAGGTCATAGAAGTACACAACCACTGACCGAGGTACCAAAAACTACCGAGGTATTTTTTCCATTACCTCGGTGTGTTTACCTCTAAAGTAACGCAGAATGCTCGTCTATGCTTATATCTTTAAAAATGTACGATACCTCGGTGTGTCGATTTTGGGCGTGTTAGGGTGCTGTGTGTGACCCCACACACCTCGTCCCGATATTCTACTTAAACTCAGGCGTGCGCATGCGCAGTATATCAGAAAATGCACACAGCAAGTGGCAGGGTCCCCACTTCATGAGGTATGTACTTTTATTGTGATTTTGATCATGGAAACACATGGATGTGTAGCAATTGTTGATGTAAAATATGTTTATGAGTTTGAACAGCTTCGCTTCTTTGCATACACGAATGAAATACAATTCTTGCCAAAGGTATAAAGCTATGGTTTGAAGACGTTTCGAATGCGCTACTTGAATGTATATAAATAAAGATGTCAATCGTTTTCCACAGTTTTAAATGCAACATAGGACTCAGTTGTGATATTGAAGGATAATGACAAGTTTACTCCTCGTTTCTAGAGCTCTGGGCAACAAACGGGTTAAGTAATTTATCTAGAAACCTTATTAAACACATGAGATACACAAAGCTGATGTCTTTGTCTCCTATTAAATTCCTCCGTTTGTCAACAATGTGTTTATTGTGTGTCCCATACCGATGTTGCTGTGTGTCCACCGATGTTGCTGTGTGTCCCATACCGATGTTGCTGTGTGTCCCATACCGAGGTTGAGGGTGTCCCATACTGAGGTTGTTACCTCGGTGTGTTTACCTTGTACTGGTTTCCAAAAAATTATACTACCCCAATGTGCTTATGATAAATGACATTCAGGACCAATTCTTTATGCCATTACATTTGTCTTATATTTGAAACATGTCGAATGAGCATAGACCTCGGTGTGTTTGTGTGGAATTATAAACCTCAGTGTATTGGTTATACCAGTATGTGTGTGTGTGTGTGTGTGTGTCTGCTGTCTGTCTGTTCATATGAAGATTTGTAATGCGATTTGATGTACACTAAAGTTAGTGAGTAAACGTGTGAGACCGTATTCTAATGGGCCTTGGTCTATTTCTTGAATGTAGTGATCTAAGCCAAACCAAAGGTATGGTTGGATAGAAGAGAGTTTCTTCTACCATCAAATGCCAAAACGAAAGTGGAATACGGACATTTACGATCCATTTGGGTATCACACTGGTTTATTTTCTCCTAAATGCAAGTTTATATAAATACTAAGTTGAATCTCTTAAGGGCCATGCGGATGATCCTGGTAGGTTATACCTTTTATTTTCAACGATGTGTTATGCTACTTTCCAAACTACCACAGGTAAGCGCTTGCTTCACGATGGTGTTTCCTGTCACTTTCCACAATGTTTCCGTCATATCACTGTGTCAGAACAGAATATAACTTCAGGTGTAATAGCTGTCAGTGTTTGTGTGACATAGCATACCTTAATTCATTCATATAGGATTGATCTTCAGCAAATTGACAATATACATGTCCATACGAAATTCCACCATCTCTCTCTCTCTTTTTTTTCTTTTCTCTCTCTCCTCTCCCTCTCTTTTTCTCTCTCTAACTGTGTAAGTGTTAATCTGCCTGCATGCATGTGTATGTTTATCTGTCTATGTGTGTGGATGTCTATCATCATGAATGCATGTCTATCATGATGTGTGTCTACCATTATGTATGTCTATCACTATGTATGCCTTTCTGCATTTACATGTATGTCTATTTGAGTGAATGCTCATCTGTAATTATGTCAAGCTTGATGTTTATGTATGTATCTCTCCGTCTGTCTCTTGGTGTAACCGTCAATCTGACTATATGTATATATGCATGTATATACGTCTGTGTGTCAACCTGTATGTTTACCCGTCTATGCGTTTGTATGTCTATCCGTCTATGTATTTGTATATCTGTGTTTATGCGTGTGTCTATGCATGTATGCTTATCTAAATATATGTCTATCTCAGTTTATCTTAGTCTATCTTGGTGTATGTCTATCTGAGTTTATCTTAGTCTATCTTGGTGTATGTCTGTCTAATCTGATATGTATGCGTATGTATATCTGTCTATATACGTCTATGTTTGTCACTGTATATGTTTATATGTATATATTCATGTCTCTCTGAAGGTATGCCTATCTGAATGACTGTCTATCCGAGGGTATGTCTTTCTGTATTACTATATTTCTGTAAACTAAACCGGTCTCTAAGTCATGGATGTAGTATGTGAATATTGTAAATCGTGTAGATCAGACAGTGTAGTTACAATATTGCAATAATTAACTTCTAAGTATATATTACATATAAGACAAGTAGATGTTACGGGAGGGGGAGGTCTGCGCCTGCCTTCCTGCCTGCCTGCCTGCCTGTCGGCCTGCCTGCCGGCCTACCTGCCTGCCTGCGATTAGCGAATATAAACTTTAAAAACTTGTCAAATCATGCATCTATGCCTAAATAATATCTGGGACGTTGATAAGATCTTAAATACGTCCCTGATAAAATGTAGATAGACATTTAAGGCTTTTTTGAAATAGTGCGAATTCATGCTGACTACTAAATTTAATCTTTATCTATACTGTTAAGGAATGCGAACGTAATGGGCTCAAATGCAGAAAACAATATTCATTACTCAATTCTTCAAATATATCATTTACGATCAGAATAATGATACAGGTTGTAATACGCACCCAAAGGCAACCCAGCGAAAAAACCTTGGTGCTCAACAAAGGCGCACGATATTATCAAACAGTTCATATTTCAGTTTAGGATACGACTTTGTTTAAATTTAGATTTTCTATGAAAACATCTACATTTAATACGAATTATGATAAAGGTTTAATACGCTAAATTAGTTTAAGGTGCACACCACCTTAAAAATGTTCCGACGGGCCCTCCTGACGAAACCACATCAATCCCCCAAAAAGGTTCAGATCAGCCTGTGTAGACGCACAGTTCGATCAGACGGTTTACGTTCGAAAGAGACAATCGACGGACTTTATGCTATGTTTTATATGGGAAAATGTTTGTAATCCTTTAGGAGATATTTCATGTTTTTTAGATACTCACTCAACGTTCACGATCGAATTTAATCAAGACCCGCTATATGTCTCATCTAAAAGATTACCAATAAAAAGAGAGCAATACCAATCTCCAAAACCAGATCATATAAAGGTAAAAATGTGTAAACTAATGGGAGGAGGGGGGAAGGGCTACAGTTCTGTATTGTTTCACCCAAAAATGCACATTGGACTAAATTCCATGTACATGTATACGGAATGTGAAGGTTATGATGAGATTATGATAATGCACAGGCTCGCCCGAGTCTCCAAACCAAGCTGATGCATTAATATCCCCAACTCGTCAGGCGCGTCACACATGGTATGCGTCTTGTAATTCTAGTAGCTTTAACTATAGTTACAATCGAATATTCCCTAACGTTAAGGTAGAACGCGCCTCTAAAAAAATATTCGAATTTCCTCACGAAATTTTGCATCACCATAATACAGCATATGCCCAATAAGATTCTGTTCTTACTTTTTTCGTATATAAAACAGTTTTTAAACTACGAGTTCTCAATGTATACCACTGACGTCACTTTTTAGACGTCTCTCAAATGTCCCTTGTTAAAACAACAACAGCTGATAGTTTGGTCAGTTTTAGGTTGATAGCTGCGAAATTATATCACAATTTGCATTTTAAGAATACCTTCACGTACATGTAATTTTCTTCTTTGTGACGTACGTTTAAAAAGAATAACGCGTCTATAACGTCACTTTTCAGCAGCGAAATGCCGTCGCGTTACGCGTAAAAAAAGGCGACTTTCTTTCATTTAAAAAAAATCTGTACATTTAATTTTTGATTTTTTTTAAACTATTCATTTATAATTTTATTACAAATCGTTTGATATCAAGAAAAGTATACCTTACCGAGTTCGTTTTTTCACAATATCAATTTATCTTACCCCTAATGTAGTGCATAATGGAGCGTGAAATGCATTAGAACGACAGGATTGCCTCGAAAGCTACTCATCAGAGATCACTTTACTTGAAGAAAGTTACCGAGAATCATCAAGCAAATAGAGAACTCGATCATTTACCAAGAAAACGTATTGTGGACATACAAAAAGCTGTCAAAGTTGTGAAAATCATTTGAATATCGTGATTTTGTAAAGGATTACAAATTTAGACTTTTTAACTAAGTTATAATTCGCTGCCGGCATTGCCACGCTGTGTCTGCAATACATACATGAAACCTATAGAAAGGAAGGAAGGGGTCCTTTACAAATAACATCAAGGCGTCCTTCAGCAAGGTAAAGTTTTGTTTATTATTTTACTTTATACATTTTTAGATAAGGATAGATGTGCATATAACACACTCTTTATGAGAGAAAAATAATAATTTTCGTTGCACATGCACTTTCCCGGGTATCGCGGGAGGACATTCCCGAACAGCCTTCTCTCAAATTTAATCATGACTATCTCTCCTGTTTGTTAACCATTTCCAACATACAGCAGATAACTTTTGAAAATATCGTGGCAAAAGGTGAAATTGCTCATTATGAAATATTTCTATATTTCTCACAATAGTTTCGCAATATTAAATAGTTATTCTTTGTTCTTTGAGTATTTAAATGTTCTATTTTTTAAAAAATGTTTTGAAAGTTTTAAGCAGCATATTTATTGTATGTGGGAAAGTGATTTGTAAAGAAATCTAAATACATCCTATAAGTTACTTAATTAAAGTCCCAATTGTATCGCCTCGGTCCATTGCGCCCGGTAAAATGCAAACTAACATAATTATCCGTTATAGGTCTCTTTACCTGCTGTAATAAAACTCTTACCACCTTTCAGAAATGTTGACCTACTCACACGAATGGTTTACACCAAATAACTTTTAAAAGAACGGGCCGATTGTAGAGACAAAGGCACGTGAATCTTGTGAAAGGACGTGCGCTCGAAAACACTTTGATGAGATCGGCTACCCTTTCTACCATTTCCAGCGGTAGACGATTCACGTTGTAACTATTATCATTATGTTTTATTATTATTATGATTCAGGTCAAACGAAACATAAAAACAGACATGTGTCACTTGCATTACCCCTACCACGGATATGGGCCATGTCCGATATATGTAACATATTGAGGCGTATTAATGCATTAATTTTGTTAACAAATTAGGGTAAAGTATAAACCATTTCCCATTGTAGACGCATTCTGAAGCAGACGAATATTAAAACATTGCAACAAAAGAATAAATTGCTCATCTTCTACTTTTGCCACAACCTTTTCAATTATATTCAATAATGAGATTTACATTTATAGAGAATATCCATATATTTTACTAAATTTTTCATAGTCGTCTGCTGCAGACATTTTGAACTGAACACTTGCATAATAATGTAAAATTGCCTTCACTGTGTTGGCTCAAAAATGTTTTATTCGAACGATAACCAATAGAGATCCAACTAATTACGTTCTACTTATTCTATTTTAAGGGATTTCAAAGGAATGGGGATATTTCTTAAATCACTTATGTACAGCATGTATACACAAAATACCCTTAAAACATTTGCAGCATTCGGAATTTATATTTTCTAACATTGACTGTCACTTCAACAAAATTAAAATTTCGAAGGCATGAACTCGAGGGGCCCACAGTTAATAGTTCGACCTATCAGTACTTTGTGCTTTAATGTAGCCGAAGGGACCGTGTTTTAGTTCGATAATTCGAAATAAATCAGGTTGGAATCCGGCTAGTGCGACTCGGTGAGCCAGAGTGAGGCGCTTTCACCTGATATGATTCAATCCACCGTCCAATCGATCTACCTCGAACAATAGGCGCGCGAAAACAAGGGTGGGACCACTCTGTTGGCCCAACTCCGGCTGGGTTTTGCAGCCGGCTTCGATACATCCGGGTGGAATCCGACTAGCGTGTCTTGGAGCCAGAGTGTGTCACTTTCACCTGACATATATGTGAGGATGCCAGTTAAACTCTCGAATATCCAGCAATTTCCAGCCGGAGTTAGCCGGAGTTGGGCTGCCAAAACGCCAACTTCATGTGAACATTGCAGCCAGCTGCGATAAATCCGGGCGGAATCCGGCTAGTGCAACTCGGAGCCAGAGTGAGGCGCTTTCACCTGACACATGTCACGATGCCAGTTAAGCTCTCTTACTCGAACAGGACGGGTGCAAAGTCGGGAATATGTCGGGAAATCCCTTTCCGGCTGTGCTGGCTGCCGGCTGACGGACATTGGCGAAACCGGATGTCATGCAACAGGATGTCAGTTTGAGGCGCTTTCACCTGACATACATCAATCCACCGTCCAATCCATCTATCTCGAGCAATAGGCACGCCAAAACGAGGATGGGAGCCACTCTGTCGTCCCAACTCCGGCTTGGTTTTGCACCCGGCTGCGATAAATCCGGGTGGAATCCGGCTAGCGTGTCTGGGAGCCGGAGTGTGTCACTTTCACCTGACATATGCCAGGATGCCAGTTAAACTCTCTAATATCGAGCAATATACATCCGGAGTTGGGCTGTAGACTTGGCCAAAATGCCAACTTCATCTGAACATGGCAGCTAGCTGCGATAAATCCGGTTGGAATCCGGCTAGTGCGACTCGGAGCCAGAGTGAGGCGCTTTCACCTGGCATGCTTCAATCCACCGTCCAATCCATCTATCTCGAACAACAGGCGCGCGAAAACGAGGGTGAGACCACTCTGTCGGCCCTACTCCGGCTGGGTTTTGCAGCCGGCTGCGATACATCCGGGTGGAATCCGGCTAGCGTGTCTGGGAGCCAGAGTGTGTCACTTTCACATGAAATATATGTCAGGATGCCAGTTAAACTCTCTTATATCGAGCAGCCAAAATTCTGGATTAAATTGATACGACTGATATAATCGGTTATTTACAGTGAAAAACCGGTACTGTTGAAAGCACGGCCATATTAATCACTTCCTCAAACTCAACCTGCAGGAAAGTGTCGGTTAATGCTTCCTAGAGCATAGATTTTTTATTCCCAATCGTCCATCAACCGCCTCCGTGAAGTTTCATCAAATGCCTGTTAATTGTACATGGGTATGCCATAGGGGAGTTGAATATGTGTGATCAACTGGTGGGTGTACATTGTCGCATGCAACAGGTTTATTGATCAAACAAATTGATTAGACAATCTATTCAACAAGAATTCAACCGCGTCGGTCGGGTGCATTGGTAAAACGGGTTTGTTCTAGGAACGCCTTCTCGATTTAATCTCTACCTGGTCAAAATTGAGGATTAGGGGGCCTTTTAAAGGGAAGTTATAAGTGATAGATTTATGTGGACTTAATTGATAAGATAATTGAACAAGGTCAGATTTTTTCTTTTATAAACAAAAAATATTATTTTGTATGTATTACGCTTCAATCTGAATTTAAACACTCCAAAACTTTTACAGTTGAAAAAAAAAAGGTATTTGGATTAAATGTGATTGAAACGTTTTGTTGAAAATGGGCCAATGCATGTTAAAAGCGAAGGCTACTTTGCCCACAACAATTTCAAGTGGTACACTTTCTAAAAAGGCAACAGGTTAGGGTGCTTATTCTGTTGGCATGAGTTTGATTCTCGTCTGCACTTGTGATCGGTTTAAATATATTTAAACTACATAAACAACTACACAAAACAATACAATTTAAACTATTTGTATGTGTTATCATATTAATCAACATAATATAGAAAATGAGCATTTGTAAAAATTATTGTGTATGCATAGCACAGATAAAACATATACATATATACAACAACACATGATATATATTAGATAGATGCTATTTTCACACAGCTAAGCTCCCAACTGGATGAGTTGGGATGCTGAGTCCACATAAGTCATTAAATCAATCACTCCAGTTTGGTATCTCTCTTTGAGAACTATCAGGCGACGATCAATGTTCAGGTACCGTTGGGTTTGTGGTCTTGTAGTTCCACCTGCAGCTCTCTGAATTATGTTGATATCGTTGCAGTTCTGAACATCTTTAAACATCTGTATGGCCGTGAATATATTAGGGTGGGCATGTTGGGTTTTTAGTTTACTGTGACATCCTTCAACATTAATAGCTATCAAACTGTAAGAACATAAAGCTTTAATTTAAAGGGCAAATATTTTGTGTGTTTGAATGAAAATTTGTTTGTGCTACATGTTAAAACCAAATTAAATACAAATTGATAATGGATTAAAGTTAATTATTAATTAATTAATAGCTATCAAACTGTAAGAACGTAAAACATGATAATTATATTTACAAAATTTACTATTTAAATATTTAATACTTTTATCAAAAGTTTATAAAAAAGAGTTCCAAAGTCATCTACAAAATAAATCTTTAATTTACTCTTTACAAGGCCCCCTAATTCCCCGATACACTTTAAGTCGAGTAGGCGTTCCGGGAACACACCGTAGAGCGTCCGCCTCCGAATCCCCGGTCTGGTCATACCAAAGCCTTTGAAAATGGTAGTAACGGCTGCCCTCCTTGGCGCTCAAGGTTGCGGGGTTACTATTACGACTGACTGGCTTGTGTCAGGATAAATGGACCAGTAGTACTGGTAATTTAGACCCGGAAACTCCGTGATGACATGTTAGTTGAAAGCGGCGTAAAACACCGAACAATCATTCAGACAAAAACAAGACCTTGATAATGAACATGTCTGATCGTCAAATATTTTGAGGGAAAATATTGCTTCATTTCATGTTTATATTAAATAGTGTTGTACATCTACGAATTTGTAATATTTTTTTTATTTGTATTCATGTCTCCTTTTTTCTCCATACCCTTTGCACACAGTAGGGTTGAAGCCCAAGATTCACGTCAAGGCGAGTCTCTCTTGCGTATTTAAATCAAAGCGCTGAAAGCTCTAATGGTATAGGGGCATATGTAAGTTGAAAATATATGACATAGATACCATCGACAAACATTGTTGAAACAAGAAACAATGACCTTTAAAACAAACCAAACCAAAAATGTGTGAAGCAACCCATACTGCCTACCAATAACATATACCTTATTTTAATATCAAAGTTTGACCCTTTTCTTGTATAAACAAAATAAATCAGGAAGGACAACAGATTGACAAAATACCGAACAGCGACCCTTAATTAAAATATTTCCAGTTCAGAAATCACTAAAGATCCACAGTGTATATTGTAATCATGCTGATAAATAAAAGACAATCGAAAGCATGCTAGAGTTATGTTTCTTTTTGAACTGCACATCTGTAGCTCTGCGTTCCCAATACACCAAGTCTTAAATTGATACATTGGACATCTATTGAGACAATAACCGAAGAAATGAAAACATGAGTTTACACCTAAAAAAACAGATCAGATTTGTGTTCAAAATATTGTATCGATCTCCTAATCCCAATGTATACGTGTGACGACTATGAAATGGATCCGCAAAACAGAAACAAAGTTTTGACCAATTAATGCAAACCGTAACGGACAGACGGACGGGTGGATGAACAAAAAGACGGACAGACAGTCAGTCCCTCCGGTCAAAGTACACAGCTTGGGGAAGCATTTATTAACGAACAAGGGTTTTGATTGATTGGGGTTCAACGCCGTTTTTAACAATTTCTCAGTTATATCACGGCGGCCAGTTCACTTACTCATGCATTTCCTGGTTTTCTCACACCAGTAATCCACAAAACAATCTTCCCAAGCAACTGGCTGCTTTTCCACATAGACTTAGCCCATTGGTGGAAGACGAATGACGCATGTCGCATTGACTTTTGTCAATCGTCGGAAAGAAAGTTGGCCGAGCCGGGATTCGAACTCACAACCCCTGGCTTGACAGCCCGCGTCGCTAACGACTGAGCTACCGGGGCTCAGCTAACGAACAAGGGCATTTCACGCCGGGAACGCATGTGTTGCATGCGAAAGTCATATAATAAGTGAGAACATGGAAAGACAAAAATATACAGACTCGAAACGCAGCATGCTTAAGTTATGGTAATGGTACTCTGCAAATATGTAGGTCATACGTTTCCTACAAACCAAGTTTGAAATGGATACAATGGAAATTAATTGAGACAATCGCTGAACTAAATAAGGAAAAATGGAGATAACTAAAATAAACAGACCAGAGTTATGTACCTAGTACTTTGCCGTTCTCCTGATCACACGGTATAAGTGTGACCACTTTGAAATAAATCTGCCATACAATAACAACGTGTTGACCAATACATGCAATCCATGACGGACGGACGAATGCACATTCAGGCAGACAGCCGGCCGGACGCCGGATTATACCTCCAAGCTTTACAGACAGAGACAACTCATAAAGTATTGATTACAGAAGACTGGTTCGATGCGTCTCCGAAATGGGACTGTACAAGGTTAATTTACAAACAAAAACATTTAGACTACATTTCTAGTTTATATGTCAACAGATACATCTAGGACTAGATTACACGTTGACGGACGTTGAGTCTTCAATTAACGCAAATGCATATACATTATAAATTTTGTCCTTGCGGTTATAACTCATGTGTATGTTGACATTTTCGGCCAAATTTCTTTCCGACGTTTGATAAAAGTCAATGCTACATGCGTCATTCGTATTTCACCAATGGGCTAAGCCTCACTATTTGAGCAGCCAGTTGCTTGGGAAGATTGTTGTGTGGAGTACTGGTGTGAGAAAACCAGGAAATACATTTGTAGGTGAACTGGCAGCCGTGGTATTACTGAGGAAATGTTGAAAACGGTGTTAACCCCTATCAATCAATGTTGAAATTAAATTATCTCTAATTTGTAGATTTAATTTCTAGTTTCTATTTTGAATAGTGATGTAAATATTGTGGAAAAAGACAAACTTGCTGATTATCATTCATCTGTTAAGGTGAGTCAAATGTGTCTAGAAAGGGGCAAAGGTTTAAATAATAACTGTAGACAAATGTGTTCGTTAATTATCTAGGTTATAGAAAAAAAAGATTAATTGCTCATTGTCAGCAAATGCTCCGTTTGCAAATACACTTTCAACATTCGTATGTAACTAAGTAGCTATAACGAAACGGTTCAACCCTTTCCCGCTTACAGTCGCTTGTTGACGCATGTGCAGCAGACGGCTGCAGAATTGTTTATCGTGATCCATTTCCTCTATTTCCACAAAGGTTTCAACTATATATTTTTTAGTTTACTGTGACATCCTTCAACATTAATAGCTATCAAACTGTAAGAACATAAAGCTTTAATTTAAAGGGCAAATATTTTGTGTGTTTGAATGATAATTTGTTTGTGCTACATGTTAAAACCAAATTAAATACAAATTGATAATGGATTAAAGTTAATTATTAATTAATTAATAGCTATCAAACTGTAAGAACGTAAAACATGATAATTATATTTACAAAATTTACTATTTAAATATTTAATACTTTTATCAAAAGTTTATAAAAAAGAGTTCCAAAGTCATCTACAAAATAAATCTTTAATTTACTCTTTACAAGGCCCCCTAATTCCCCGATACACTTTAAGTCGAGTAGGCGTTCCGGGAACACACCGTAGAGCGTCCGCCTGCGAATCCCCGGTCTGGTCATACCAAAGCCTTTGAAAATGGTAGTAACGGCTGCCCTCCTTGGCGCTCAAGGTTGCGGGGTTACTATTACGACTGACTGGCTTGTGTCAGGATAAATGGACCAGTAGTACTGGTAATTTAGACCCGGAAACTCCGTGATGACATGTTAGTTGAAAGCGGCGTAAAACACCGAACAATCATTCAGACAAAAACAAGACCTTGATAATGAACATGTCTGATCGTCAAATATTTTGAGGGAAAATATTGCTTCATTTCATGTTTATATTAAATAGTTTTGTACATCTACGAATTTGTAATATTTTTTTTATTTGTATTCATGTCTCCTTTTTTCTCCACATCCTTTGCACACAGTAGGGTTGAAGCCCAAGATTCACGTCAAGGCGAGTCTCTCTTGCGTATTTAAATCAAAGCGCTGAAAGCTCTAATGGTATAGGGGCATATGTAAGTTGAAAATATATGACATAGATACCATCGACAAACATTGTTGAAACAAGAAACAATGACCTTTAAAACAAACCAAACCAAAAATGTGTGAAGCAACCCATACTGCCTACCAATAACATATACCTTATTTTAATATCAAAGTTTGACCCTTTTCTTGTATAAACAAAATAAATCAGGAAGGACAACAGATTGACAAAATACCGAACAGCGACCCTTAATTAAAATATTTCCAGTTCAGAAATCACTAAAGATCCACAGTGTATATTGTAATCATGCTGATAAATAAAAGACAATCGAAAGCATGCTAGAGTTATGTTTCTTTTTGAACTGCACATCTGTAGCTCTGCGTTCCCAATACACCAAGTCTTAAATTGATACATTGGACATCTATTGAGACAATAACCGAGGAAATGAAAACATGAGTTTACACCTAAAAAACCAGATCAGATTTGTGTTCAAAATATTGTATCGATCTCCTAATCCCAATGTATACGTGTGACGACTATGAAATGGATCCGCAAAACAGAAACAAAGTTTTGACCAATTAATGCAAACCGTAACGGACAGACGGACGGGTGGATGAACAAAAAGACGGACAGACAGTCAGTCCCTCCGGTCAAAGTACACAGCTTGGGGAAGCATTTATTAACGAACAAGTGTTTTGATTGATTGGGGTTCAACGCCGTTTTTAACAATTTCTCAGTTATATCACGGCGGCCAGTTCACCTACTCATGCATTTCCTGGTTTTCTCACACCAGTAATCCACACAACAATCTTCCCAAGCAACTGGCTGCTTTTCCACATAGACTTAGCCCATTGGTGAAAGACGAATGACGCATGTCGCATTGACTTTTGTCAATCGTCGGAAAGAAAGTTGGCCGAGCCGGGATTCGAACTCACAACCCCTGGCTTGACAGCCCGCGTCGCTAACGACTGAGCTACCGGGGCTCAGCTAACGAACAAGGGCATTTCACGCCGGGAACGCATGTGTTGCATGCGAAAGTCATATAATAAGTGAGAACATGGAAAGACAAAAATATACAGACTCGAAACGCAGCATGCTTAAGTTATGGTAATGGTACTCTGCAAATATGTAGGTCATACGTTTCCTACAAACCAAGTTTGAAATGGATACAATGGAAATTAATTGAGACAATCGCTGAACTAAATAAGGAAAAATGGAGATAACTAAAATAAACAGACCAGAGTTATGTACCTAGTACTTTGCCGTTCTCCTGATCACACGGTATAAGTGTGACCACTTTGAAATAAATCTGCCATACAATAACAACGTGTTGACCAATACATGCAATCCATGACGGACGGACGAATGCACATTCAGGCAGACAGCCGGCCGGACGCCGGATTATACCTCCAAGCTTTACAGACAGAGACAACTCATAAAGTATTGATTACAGAAGACTGGTTCGATGCGTCTCCGAAATGGGACTGTACAAGGTTAATTTACAAACAAAAACATTTAGACTACATTTCTAGTTTATATGTCAACAGATACATCTAGGACTAGATTACACGTTGACGGACGTTGAGTCTTCAATTAACGCAAATGCATATACATTATAAATTTTGTCCTTGCGGTTATAACTCATGTGTATGTTGACATTTTCGGCCAAATTTCTTTCCGACGTTTGATAAAAGTCAATGCTACATGCGTCATTCGTATTTCACCAATGGGCTAAGCCTAACTATTTGAGCAGCCAGTTGCTTGGGAAGATTGTTGTGTGGAGTACTGGTGTGAGAAAACCAGGAAATACATTTGTAGGTGAACTGGCAGCCGTGGTATTACTGAGGAAATGTTGAAAACGGTGTTAACCCCTATCAATCAATGTTGAAATTAAATTATCTCTAATTTGTAGATTTAATTTCTAGTTTCTATTTTGAATAGTGATGTAAATATTGTGGAAAAAGACAAACTTGCTGATTATCATTCATCTGTTAAGGTGAGTCAAATGTGTCTAAAAGGGGCAAAGGTTAAAATAATAACTGTAGACAAATGTGTTCGTTAATTATCTAGGTTATAGAAAAAAAAGATTAATTGCTCATTGTCAGCAAATGCTCCGTTTGCAAATACACTTTCAACATTCGTATGTAACTAAGTAGCTATAACGAAACGGTTCAACCCTTTCCCGCTTACAGTCGCTTGTTGACGCATGTGCAGCAGACGGCTGCAGAATTGTTTATCGTGATCCATTTCCTCTATTTCCACAAAGGTTTCAACTATATATTTTTCCCCTTGATGTAAGGCAAAATTGCTCGTTATCATTCATCTCATGTTATTCAAAATGTGTCGAGTAAAATAATGTCCATAGTAAAACGTTCATATATGAAAATAATTAATTTAAAACGTGTATGAAAGCATTGTGTGAAAAGGAGGATTTGCTCATTGTCAGCAATAGCTCCATTTCCATCAATAGTTTCAATATTCGAACTGTTATAGTATCACGGAAAGGGTTCAGCTTCCATGGGGAGGATGTAACCATTTTCCGCTTACAGACGCCTACAGACGCATGTGCAGCAGACGACAATCGAAAACATTGTGACAAAAGGAAAAATTGCTTATCGTAGGCAATTTCTACTTTTGCCACGATGGTTTCAACTCCTTTCAATAATTGTATTTACAGTGATTTGCACATTTCTCTATCTATATAAGTCGACTGTTGTAAACTAATGGGGTCACAGCACGGTCGACGTTACCTAACACCACTGACAGTGAGGTCAATCATAGTTCAGAGTGTGTTTCACACGTTGGAACTATTTTGTCTCATTAATAAATGCAAGCGGAGGATTTTTCGTGATTCGGTCGAACCAATGAAATCGTTGAAAAGGCAAATTATAACCAATCAAAACTCGATTTTGGCGTATGTATACACATGTGGACTGTGGTTGCAGCCTTAATCCGACTTTTCGAAAGCAGCCTGAGTATGGTATAGTGGCGAAACGCCCCTATCCCAAAAATGATCATTAAATTTCACGTTTTTAAGCCGTGCCAGAGGTAACCAGTCTTTAAACATGCTTGTCTTGTTATAAGGATTATTTGTTGAAATGATTTTGACCGTCTAGGAATCAATTTACGGGCTGTTACAACTCGCCAGAGGTTACCAGACTGTTTCAAAACATGAAACAGAAAAGTGTTTTAGTCGTCCTGGTTCTACAATACGATCGAGCTGTTAGACCGCGCCAGAGGTTACCAGCATACATGTGATAGTTTGTGGTGACCTCCGACGAAATTACCACCCCAACAATGAATTTTGGAACGTCTATGGTGCATTATGGCATATCTTGGGTTTATATGTGACGTATTTAACGTCGGGAAAATGAACCCTTTTTAGGTTAGATCAACGGGTTTCCATTTTATTTCCTTTTGTAATCATACCAACATAAATGAATAAAATGAAAAAATGTACACAGTAATACAAAATCATGTATTTTATTTTACGAACATAAACATTGAGTATATAAACTGTCCTGTGCACTAATTACACACTTTACGCGCGTTTTCCTTTCATCAATTAAAAATGTCATTCCTAACACCAGGGACACTATATTACTGTCAGACATTTTTGTCAATGACTGGTATTCAATTGTTGAAAATAATTTCGAATTTGAAAACTATTTGATACATACACCAAATGTTAAAATATGTAATAAGGTTTAGAACACGTAACCACAGACTTCCTGTTGAAACCGGTTGTTGGAATGGCACCGATTTAAATATGCGTAAATGTCAATTGTGCGATTCAGTTGTAGGTGATGAATATCATTACTTATTAGAATGTCAATATCTTTGCTCAAATAGAAAACGTTTACTTAACGGCAAATACTATAAAAGACACAATATCCATACTTTTGATGAATTAATGAATATCAAAACCAATACGATAGAATACAGAAAATTATGTCTATTTATAAAAGAAATTCTTGTAAAATTTAACTGACGTTTGAGTAATATTTACAGAGAATTCTCATTGTAAACGTAACTAAATTTGAAAATCATTTTTGTTTAATACAGTATCATATATCATAAGTCATTTTTATGAATTTTGATTCTTTATAATGTGTAGGGTACTCTCCCTCTGATACAAATTCTTAGAATATATCACTGCCAAAGTTCTGCAATATTTATTATTTAAATAATATATGTTATGAGCCTCAAATGTATATATATATTGTATGTATTTTGTTATTGCTCATATTGTCATGTAACCATTGAATTAATAAACTGTTTTGAACCGATGGTTATTAAGTTCGAGCACGGTATGTTACATATATATGAAAGCTCTTTAGGGTAATTATAACTACAATTTATATTTACTTCAATATTTTATGAAGGTGTTGATCGTTTTTTCTGTTTCACACTTGTTTGAGCCGTCAAACAGTTACAATTGTCTCCATCTATATATGTATATAGAATGTGATATATACTTGTTCATTGTTCATTTGTATATACTTGTTCAATTTGAAATACGTGCTGTTGATCGTAAATAGCATATGGAAAGGAGGATTTCGTTACCTGGGATTTGGATTTGAATATTGATGAAATATGCGGTGAATACATGAATGCATCCTTTTCAAGCATAAGAGGACACATGATATCTAAACATGGAATTTTATTTTAAGATTTATTTTTAACTACTTATGAGCCAATATCTACGTCCAATTCAACTGTGACATATAAATAATAATAAACTTCTTTTGATTAGAAAAAGGAAATTGCTTGACAGTCAAGATTCATGAGCATTTTTTTGCTTTTATGAACATTTTTTGCCTTTAATTTTAATCATAATTACATTTACAATCTTATAAATAGATATATTTGCAAAATTTATTGCCAAGGATGATTTCGAATTTGTCTGCTGCAGAATTTAAGAATGTTGAGAAGGGTTATATAAGAAGACTTTAGTCCCTACATGTATGCACAATAAAGGGGTTATAAAACCAATTAATTAGTGTGTAACCAACACACATGTGACAAGGCCGGAAATGATTGCATAATGTTACATAACATAAGTCACCCTGACTTCTGGTATATTGTGATATGGTAGGCCTCTTTAGAATTGCATATATTTCATTGTTTGGGACAATTCAATCAAGAGATAATCCCATGTTTTCAATGACCAACTATTCCGTTATCAATCAAAATATTTTTTTCATTATCAGTTATTGTTTTTATTTCAAAATTTAAAACTTTAAGATACAAACACTTTTGATTATCTGCTTCTCATATTTTGACCAAGTTACCATCATCTGGCATTATATATTTACTTTTATCAGGGATTATTATACTGCTCAAAGTATGCAGTTGCTACATATACTTTGATTAATAGTAAATTCACTACTGCAGAGAGGATATATTTATTCCATAGAAGTCTATTAATTTCATTCTAACTTCCTGGAGCTGGGAACACACAGAGACACTTCTTTGACATACATTGAACTTATAAAAAATCATTTCAATAACTGTTTTGCCTTCTGCAACGATGTGTAGTCTTCTCATTCATTGTGAATAAAGCTAAATTATGGCTTCAATGCGGGCTTTTTGGGGTTAGCTACATTCGCCATGCTGAATTTACTATTTGGCGACAGGGTCTATTTGAAAGACCCTGTTGGCGAGCATTACTCATGGCTTCATATGTTCTTAGGCATCATGCAAATTAATCCGATTCTGCTTTTATACAATATTTTGGCCGTTCTGAAATAAAATAAATGAACATTGAATAAGACTTGATATTTCATGTCAAACAAGAGGTTTGTTAAAATAAGAATAATCACGATTGACCATTTAAGATTTATAATATTACATATTACAATACATTTAAATGAGTTTATTACGGCAATACAGCCCACAGCACGATCTTACGTATAACCTTTTTACTTAATTTTGACCCTATTGACCAAAATTTTGTTAAATTTCATCGCATTGTTTGTCCATCAATATTAGATTTTTCATTGCATACAACAGGTTTGTTAAAATAACTTTAACCAAGATTGATCATTTAACATTTAGTATCTGACCTTTAAATGTATTTATAAAGGCAACATTGAACAGAAAATGATGTTTTGCATAGCCCCGATACGTCATTTGGCAAATGGCCGTGATCTTTTTTTAAATTCATCGCATTTTTTCACAGGTTTTCACAAACAATTCTAGATAATTCTCGGCAAACATTAGCTATATTAAAATGATTAGAACAAAGTTTGATCATTCATTATTTATAATATGATACTGAAATGTGTTTCTAACGGCAATATAGAACACAGGACGGTCCTACACATAGCCTGATTTCTTAAATTTGACTTTATTGACCACAGTTTTGTTAAAATTCATCGAATTTGTTATCATTCTTTCTTCAACAATATTAGTTTCTTCATTGCATACAACAGGTTTGTAAAAATAATTTAAGCCAAGATTGATCATTTAACATTTACAATCTGACCTTTGAATGTGTTTATAACAGCACTATTGAACACTAAATGAGGTTTTGCATAGCACCTATTTGTTATTTTGACAAAATGGCCGTCATCTTTTTTAAAATTCATCTCAGTTTTTCACAAGTTTTCACAAACAATTCTAGAAAATTCTCGGCAAACAGCAGCTATATTAAAATGATTAGAACAAAGTTTGATCATTGATCCTTTATAATATATAATTTAAATATGTTTCTAACGGCAATATAGAACACAGGACGGTCCTACACATAGCCTGTATTCTTCGTTTTGACTTTTTTGACCACAATTTTGTGGAAAAAAATCGACTTCAGAAACTCATTGCAATAACTATCATTTTGTGTTTAAATACAAGCTCAAAATTAACGTAAATGTAAGAAATAAAGATAGAAATTATGTTATGTACTTACATTCTCGGTTATTCCTTTTTAAACTTATTAATTTTAATAAAACATCTGTCTATCTACATCGATTGCCATCGCGGAAATGAATTTACGAAGTGGATAATGACCGAGGCGAAGATAACGGAGCTTATCGATTCGTTTCATATCCCTGTAATATAGTGTCCCTGCTAACACCAAGCAAATCCTTTTAAAACAATTAATTACAAGAAGAATTTTGATGCAAATCATCAAAGACGCCGTGCATGATTTTGAAGCACGACTTAAAGGAAACAGGCGCAGTTAAATATATTTAAATAACCTATGCAAACAGACAGAATGTAAATATTTCGAACAAGAAGTAACAGAAGTATGATAGCAAAAACGGGAGTATATAAAAAAAAATACGAAGTAAATTAAAGATATTTATGATCAAGATTGAGCATTATGAAAGTTCACATGTATAGTTTACATATAGCAAGAATTATTAAGCCTGTTTTGTTTGTTTGTAATATAAGTTTAATCGTTTTGAATATGCCAGAAGAGAACTGAAAATTAAACGAAAGAAAATGGTCAAGTCAGTTCCCAAAGAGCAAAGAGCGAAAACCAGTTGGTACGAATCGTTCATCTCGATTGAAACATGAAAAACCAATGAATTTTAGAAATCGGATGACATCGTGAAAACAGCGAAGTATTCATAACGGAAGGAAGCATAGATAACTTAATCTATGGGAACCGATGACACATTGTCGTCTAATATATCTATAGGTGCTACCTATTTACGAACAAAAACTCGATAATTATAAAAAAAATTAAAGAGCATACTTTGGCCATAACAAAGGCTAGACAATAATAATGTTAATGTCATGTTTCTTGCATTATCAAAACATATTTGGAATTCGTATTGCTGTCGTCTATTATTACGAATAGAAAATAATAAAATAAAGACTTTCAGAAAATCAAGGAATACATTTATAATGAACGAGGTTAAAACATGAGGGCCAAGATGATCCTTAATCGATCACCTGCATTATGGTAAAGAAGCAAATAGATCAGCCCTTTTCTGATGCCACCTGGCGACTGCCTTTTTCAACCAGTCAATATGACTGGAACAAATTATGTAAGTGGTCACATATCTGCTAAACCCGTTCCCTATTAGAGACGGTTTCTGAGGCCTATGCAACAGACGATTAAGGAAAAGATTGCCGCAATAAGAACAATTGCTCCATCTGAGGAAGTTATCCTTTTGCCACAATGTTTGATAAATAATTATACTTTGAATGAGTGAATCAATAGCTCATGTATAGGAAGTTGGGGTCTTTCATGTTGATACAACTTTTTTTGCGGGAAACGACGTCGCTCCATTGACGTTACGCCAAGATGAAGTGTAACAGAAATGACGTCACGTCCTTCTTTGGCTACGATACAGTCAAAATTTAGTTTCGGGCGTAGATGGCTAATGCTGTCGTTTTTTTGACGAACGGGAAAACAGATTTCTTACAGATTTCCATTTATTTTTAACTTTTCGTACAAATGTTAATTCCCACATAACACAGCACTTTAATGATCTTAAATATCGATTTTAAAAAAATGATTAAAAAGACGACAATAATTTTCAATCCGTGTTTTTCTGCTAATTTTATACATACCCAAAATACCGATTAAAAAAAAAATGATTAAAAAGACGACAATAATTTTCAATCTGTGTTTTACGTCTACTTTTTATACATATCCAAAATGGCGGCCCCCATGGATTTTTCTATTTTCATTTCAGAAAGCTTCATGGGTTATTGAAAAAAAAAAAAAAAAAAAAATCTCTCACCTGTTAACTATAAGCGAAAAAACCCATTTATGGTTTTTTTTCGTATTAAATAAGAATGACCAAAATCGCCAAGCGATGACATGCTGCATTTACAAATGATAGAATGTCACGTTACGGCCCTGCCTATTGCATAGTTTGGTTAACGTTGTTTTTACAGTTTCTAGAATTATACTGTAATTTGTAGTACCCATCACATGTGTCTGAAGATTTTTAATAACTGTAGTTTCTCTTAACAATAATATTGTTGGTTGCTCCCTTTTCGATTACATCACCCCATGGTACAAAATAAAACCTATCCTATACTGACGCCGCGCTTCCACGCGACGTCAATTATACCAGTACGCTTCCCGACTCGTTATATCAATATACCATTAAATCAATTATCAGATCGTTGGCGATGACCACACCGACACACATAATAAATCCCACAGGCCAACTGCCTACCTACATTGGTAAAATTATGGGTCTAAATTTTCCGGGACAAATGTGCGTCCCTCCGGGACAGATATATGATTATCGGGACAATCCCGAACGTTCGGGACAATATCACATTTATGTTACCAGGCTGTTTCATAAGATTATCATAAAATTGTTTAAAATGTTTTAACCGTCTAGTTATTGACTAAGAAGTTGTTAGAGCCCTCCAGAGGTTACCATGCTGTTTCATAAGATTATTCGAAAATTGTTGAAATTGTTTTAACCATCCAAATATTACTTTATGAGCTGTAAGTCCGCGCCAGAGGTTACCAGACTTTTTCTCACTATCTTATAGTGAAATATTGTTGAAAATAGTAAGTTTCATTTCAACGAAACGTGTATTCTTAATACACTTTAAGTTTTCCGAATTGTATCTTTTAGACAGCTATAACGTCAGACAGAGATGTCCGTGTTATTACCAGTCTCGATAGGCCACTGAACCAAGAAATTGAATCAGATCATCCAAACAAATTTGGCACATCGTGGTCATTCCTGGTAAGGCACAAAGTGGCGTGGCTTACAAAATGTACCGGTCTCAAACCATTTATATTTAAGCCAGAAGCATATGTAATGCTTATTGATAAATAAATGTTGTTGATATTTATAATTAATTAAAAGTTATATATAAGTAACAGGCTTTGTTCTAGTTAACGAGGTGTCATGTTCGAAAAATGAAATCGATGATAATTAATTGATATGTGAAAGATGTTAATATATTTAGGAATATAACATGAAATAATGTAGGAATATACCTAGTTGTTCTTAAATTGGCATGCACATATACGTAAATTACATTCGACAGCCTGGTGATAAAAACAGGTCTAAAAAAATGTAAACGGCTTTTGCTAAATCAGATTCGGATTGCAAATATGAAAATATTATTATTCTCCTCAACTTAATTACGTCAATAATCGCTATGATTAAGTTATATCAAATTAATTATGCGGCACGTCAAATAAAGTGATTATTATTATCTTCATTTCCTCCATATTTTAAAATTATACAAACATAACACAAATTCACAAAAGCAGAAAAGATATGTTAGAGAGAGAGAGAGAGAGAGAGAGAGAGAGACATAGATAGAGAGAGAGAGAGAGAGAGAGAGAGAGAGGGAGAGAGAGAGAGACAGAGACAGAGAGAGAGAGAGAGAGAGAGAGAGAGAGAGATAGAGAGAGAGAGAGAGAGAGAGAGAGAGAGAGAGAGAGAGAGAGAGACAGAGAGACAGAGAGACAGAGAGAAAGAGAGACAGTGAGACAGAGACAGAGACGGAGAGAGAGAGAGAGACAGAGACAGAGACAGACAGAGACAGACAGAGACAGAGATAGAGACAGACAGAGAGACAGAGACAGACAGACAAAGAGACAGAGAGACAGAGACATAGAGACAGAGAGAGAGACACACACAGACAGACAGAGACAGAGAGACAGAGACAGAGAGAGACAGACTGAGAGACGGAGAGACAGAGACAGAGACAGAGAGAGACAGACAGACATACAGACATACAGACAGAGAGACAGAGACATAGAGAGAGACACACACACGCACACACACACACACACACACACACACACACACACACACACACACACACACACACACACGCGCGCGCACACACACACACACACAGATACACAGAGAGAGCGAGAGAGACAGAGACAGACATACAGACAGACAGACAGACAGAGACAGACAGACAGACAGTCAGACAGACAGACAGACAGACAGACAGACAGACAGACAGACAGACAGACAGACAGACAGACAGACAGAGACACATACACAGACAGACAGAGACACATACACAGATCGAGAGACACACACACACACACACACACACACACACACACACACACACACACGTGTATTGCTGTATATCTGAGGACGTTGACAGAGTTCTGCACTTAGAGGACCAACACGAAGGAAAACGTTAAGGCTTTCAGATACTTCACATAGTGCTCCTATGTAGGCCTTATTATGAGCCAACCGGTTTTTTAAAACTCCTTAATGAAATTTGGTCTATACTGCCATTCAGTCAGAGGACTTTCAGATTATACCATCTGAGCGAAGACAGTCTCTATTTTGTCTATGTATAGCGTTTTTAGGAAGACAAATAAAACACACACTCATAGTTTTCCATCTGAACGAGAAGAGTGTATATTTTGTCTATGTATGGCGTCTTTAGGAAGACATATAAATCACACTCAAGAGTTTTTCCATCTAAGTAAGGACAACTGCTTAATACGATAAATGCGTTTGAAAGTTGTAAGCTTAACATATTGACTGAAGGACAAATAAGTATATGTATCTAACCTTGGTTTAAACAATATTATATTCAGTCGTATTTACCTATATACATAATTATAACAATAATATTGACTTTAACAAGGATTGTGCAGAAAGCATTAAGCTTATATAGGCTTTGATCAGATGGTGTGACGCAATGTTATGTGTTTTGCATTAACCTTTGCCCACCTGCGCTGCAGACGCTTTCTGACGCATAAGTAGCAACCGACTTTTGGAAGCATTGCGGCGCATTTGCCACAATGTTTTCAACTATATGAGGTTAATTTATTTTTATTTATATAGGTTTCCCACTTAAATTGCAATTTTGTTATATCTGGGAAGTGGGTAACCATAGCAGATAAATGGGAGAAACCCTTAATACTGATCAGCAAATGGATTTTCAATCGCCGTATGGAATGGAGTTAGCTCCTGGATTCAAACTTAAAACCTCTTGATTTAGACAGACAGCAGCCTTTAAATATTCAACTTATTCCAGCATACAAGAAACATACGACAGATGACGTCGAACACACCCGGCTTACAATATGGTAAACCTCAAGCAAAGCTATTTTGATTGTAAAAAAGAGTTTAAAACATTGTGACAACAAATGCTCAGTTTCAGCAGTTTCTCAATTTGCCACAAAACTTTTAAAAATCGTCTGCTGCAGTAGCTCCAGAAAGCGTCTGTATGTAGGAGAGGGTAAATTAGATGCAGAAAGGCGTCCCATGTACCAGTGGTTGGTGAAACGATTTAACACAAATATTGTAATACAATGTAATATAATACAATTTCTTTTCGGTTAGCAGCTTTCATATCATTCGTAAATACACCTTAGCCTAAAACCTGTACGTAGTGGCGGCTTAACGAGAAAACAGCCATGGGATACATTTTAGGCATCTGAAGCAGTCGACATTTGACACAGGTAGACACAAGAGAAATAGCTTACATAATCTAGACTAGGGAAAGGACCCGTGAGCACTGAATTTCAAAAGAAGACTTTTCCATGATCCATATCGGATGATAGCATTGTTCATGTATCAAAAGTTTACACTATTTTCATAACTGTAATTTAAGAAAACGGACTCTGTAAATGTTAAGTTAAATACGTTTTCCATATATTAGTTCACGGATTTAATTCAGAATGACAAAAAAAGATATTTTAATGTTTAGTAACTTAATACAAACCTTAGGCAAAACTGAATGTAATTATCTGGATGCATTGGAGATGTGTTTTTATACAGACGTGAGAAACCGTCGTTTTATTGGGTTTATATGCGGTTTTCAACATTATTCCAGTTATATTGCGGCGACAGTTCACATATTCATGATCCCTGAGCAAACAAACAAGTACTAGGCTAGAAAATGTGCCTTGCACAAAGGCACTCCAACGCTCCCCGACCCTTAATCAGTCGGACAAGGCGGATTCTTTATAAACATATAATGCAAGACTGCATGTTATTATCTGGACGCATTGAAGACGTTTTTTTATACAGACGTGAAACTATCGTGGATTAAGGAGAACTTGTTCATCCAGAGCAATATCTCGTGTTTTCCCCTACACATGTTGTATAATACCGACTACTGTAGACACGTCAATTATCGACTACATAAAGGCAAGGGTTAACCCTTCCCCACACACAGGCGCAGAAGAATATAGGAGAAATTGCTCGAGATGAACAATATCTCCCATTGCCACATTGTTTGAACTCTATTCAACAATTATACTATTATATGTACAGAGTGTCAATATGTTTGCCTAGTTGTTTGCATAGTTGTCTGCTGCAGATGTGTTGTGTGTGGGAATTGGTCAAATAACATCAGTCTATCAAGAATACATCATACAGCCCAGTATGTATGTATTTTTTTCTATCTTATATGGCTCTGGCTTTCTTAAATGAAGACGTTGTTCAGGTATCTGCAGCAGACGATTTTTAAATTAAACATAATCATGTCCTGGAAACGGTTTCGAGAGTCACACACACCAGCATTCTAAGAAAATGACCATTACCAGAACATCATGGCTTTAACCCTTTTACACATGCCAACGCTTTCTGACGCATTTGCAGCAGACGACAATTAAAAACAATGAGACAAAAGATGGAATTGCTCAAAACGAGCAAGTTCTCCATTTCCCACAATATTTTAAATTTCGACTTTTCACGCAGTTAAACACACATAAGCCGTGTCTAGCGATTTGGGCTCTTAGCGCACAGTCTCACCAGTGACTTCACTCTAGGCCAACTGGTATATAGACATACACCATTTACCACATACACCAAATATGTAGCTGAATACTTTAAAAACATGTGGTGAACAAATTGAAAAGTCCCTTTTTTTTAAAAGTATAGTTTTAGAATACAGTTGATATCAATGTGGCAAATATAATTTGTTCCTATTGTCAAAGGTTTTTCAAAATTTGTTTGCTGAAAAGGCTTCAAATTATGCCAAAGATTTAATTAATGTAACTTTTGATTAAAAAACTAGAAGCCTAGACCCACTAGCTGTACGCCAATGTACGCCAATGTGATCTAAAATGTCCATGTCGGAATGTCAATAAGGCCCCAAGTCGCCTGACGCGGTTCATAATAAAGTAGAAATAGACTGCGTGTGCCTAGGTACGAGAAAATATGTTATAAATTATAATTATGACTATGACTTTCGGTAAGTTCGATAATCAGGATCAACCTTAGAAACGTCTTATAAAGTAAGCGTAAATGATCGAAATGTGTGTCTACACAGGCTGATCTTAACATTTGTTAAGAATTCATGTTGTTTCGTCAGGAGGGCCCGTCGGAGTATTTTTACGGTGGTGCGCATTAGATGCACCTTAAAATAATTTTTCGTATTATACCTTTATCATTATTCGTATTAACTGTAGTTGTTTTCATAGAAAACCTAAATTCAAAAAAAGTTTTACCGCTGGGTTGGCTTTAGGGGCGTATTACACCTGTATCATTATTAATATAAGCTGCAGTTCTTTTATTTAAGGTAGGTTCATTGAAAAGAAATATAATCGTTTCTGAAACATGAGAATGACAAATGTGAAATGACATACACAGATATTTATTTGGAAGTTGGGGGTAGAGGAGATATTGCTTGGATTTAACATTTCCTCCATTTACAAAAGTGATTTCTCCAAACGTATGAAAATTATTACTTTTCAACGACATTCCATCTAATTTATTAATTTGGGTTTGTCCGCATGAAAGAGTACTTGTGGGGTGCGTGAAGCCCACCCACCACCCTTATAAAGACACTTAGATAAATAGTTTATTTTTATTTTTTATAACAGGTATCTCATTTGCATATTAATGTTATTCATTCCGTAAAAGGGGGTTAATTACGGAATGAATTGCATACTTGTGGGGTGCACCCCACAAGTAAACATCAAAGGAAATAACCCCACAAGTACACTCCCATGAGTTCGTCCGTCTGTCCGTCTGTCTGTCACACTTCGTTTCCGTACAATAACTGCCACAAATGTGAACCGTTTTTTTTCAAACTTGGTAACAAGGTTAAGTGCATAAAGGGCTAGGCCAAGTTCGATCGTCACTTTCGGTGGAGTTATGGCCCCTTAATTAACAAAAAATGTCGTTTGTTGCTGTTTCCGTGCACTAACTGCCACAAATGTGATTTTTTTTTATCAAACTTGGTAACAAGGTTAAATGCCTTAAGGGCTAGGCCAAGTTCGATCGTCACTTTCGGTGGAGTTATGGCCCCTTAATTAACAAAAAATGTCGCTTGTTGCTGTTTCCGTGCAATAACTGCCACAAATGTGAACCGTTTTGTTTTCCAAACTTGGTAACAAGACTAAATGGTCTAGTCCAAGTTCGATCGTCACTTTCGGCGGTCTTTATTCGGTGGAGTTATGGCCCCTTATTTAAATAAAAATGACGTTTGTTGCTGTTTCCGTGCAATTACTGCCACAAATGATAACCGTTTTTTTTTTCAAACATGGTAACAATGTTAAATGCCTTAAGGGCTAGTAGAAGTTCGATCGTCACTTTCGGTGGACTTTATTCGGTGGAGTTATGGCCCCTTAATTAACAATAAATGTTCTTTGTTGCTGTTTCCGTGCAATAACTGCCACAAATGTGAACCGTTTTTATTTAAAACTTGGTAACAGGGTTAAAAGCCTTATGGGCTAGGTCAAGTTCGATCGTGACTTTCAGCGGACTTTATTCGGTGGAGTTATGGCCCCTTATTTAACAAAAAATGTCGTTTGTGGCTGTTTCCGTGCAATAACTGCCACAAATGTGAACCATTTCTTTTCAAACTTGGCAACAAGGTTAAATGCCTTAAGGGCTAGGCCAAGTTCGATCGTCACTTTCGGCGAACTTTATTCGGTAGAGTTATGGCCCCTTAATTAACAAAATAAGTCGTTTGTTGCTGTTTCCTTGCAATTACTCCCACAAATGTGAACCGTTTTTTTTCAAACTTGGTAACAACCTAGGCCAAGTTCGATCGTCACTTTCGGCGGACTTTATTCGGTGGAGTTATGGCCCCTTAATTAACAAAAAATGTCGTTTGTTGCTGTTTCCGTGCAATAACTGCCACAAATGTGAACCATTTTTTTTCAAACTTGGTAACAAGGTTATGCCTTAAAGGCTAGGCCAAGTTCGATTCTTACTTTCAGCGGACATTATTCCTACAATATTTCCTGCAAGCGTGGGATATAAATTTCATGAATTTGCCTGTTATTATGATGTTTCAGACGTTTAAAACGTTTGTAAAATCAGAATTAAAAGAAAAAACATCTTCATACTAAATTTAAACAAGTCAGCAATCATGCACGAGATTACTGGAAAAGCCTGCTTGAAATAAATATAGCGATATGTTTTGGATGTTTTGTGTAAATTGTTTACAATCGAACATATTTTGACTCTTTCTGACATACAACTTATCAGCAGCTGACGAGTTTGAAAACATATTGGCTCAAATAAATGGAAAATGTATATAATTCAAAAAACCCAAAGACAACCCTCAATTGAATATAATTGAAAAAATAGTGACAAAAGAAAAAAATGTTCATTTCAAAAATCGTCTGCAGCAGAGGCGTCTTAATACATCTATAAGTAAAGTAATTGTTTTTCGGCGATAGCTGTCTAACCTCAGTTTTGACATAGATCTTAAACAAGTTATCTAGATAGTAGACCAATCATGTGTTGTATTTAATGAATAATGTCAAAATAAAGGAAATGAAACGTTTTGATTGGTTCATAGTTAAGTTAGCGATCCTACGAGAGGCACTAATAAGGTAAAGTTTTAAAATGAAATGTTCTGCATACTAACTTTTAATTGTTTTCCTTAAGAAATAAATTTCAGTGAAAACGTATGAAATATAATATTTAAGAGCAAAATATATATTATTTTTGAAATATGATAAGTTTTCAGTTATTTATTGTCAATTGAAACTTATACACCTCTTGGGAGCCTCTTCATGTGGCGTTTTATAGGCCTTGATAATATATTCATAGAATCTGAAAGCTAGATGGAGATGGCCGAATAGCCTTTGGTTAACACTTAAATTATTGTTATGATTTAGTAGTCGATACTGAAACAAAGATATAAACAAGTTGATTCCATCGTTTCCGTTTATTATTTAATAATTTCTGAGAGTATACATACTTTTGGCTCTAGTGGTTCTAAAAAGAAAAAGAGGTAAACAAAAAACGCGCAAGCTACACTCGATTACCGATTATATATCTTTTAAAGAACAATGTTCTAATCGAACAATATTCCAACTGGTTCACTATTATAATTCATTACCAATTCAAGGAGCTGTCGAATTCTTAAAATTTGTACCAAATTAACAAAGAATGTTTCTTTGAATGATATCCAGTTTGAATTGGAAACAGAAATATACAACATACTGCCTAATCAGATTTTCACAAAGAAGCATAAATGCCCGAGGTTGGCCAAACCAGGGACGACAGACAAACATACATATAAGCAGGCCAGCATTTCAGCAGTAATATATTTCTTTAAGTAGTCCATATATACCCAATATCTCAAATGATTGCTATGAACCGATTCCACATCTTTTAAAGAACAATGTTCTAATCGAAAAGGTTTCAACTGGTTCACGATTATTATACATTACCAATTTAAGGAGCTGTCGAATTCTTACATATACAACACAATTGTGCACATTTTATAAACATGTCAAAAAATATGCGCATGTTCCATTTCTTAGTGTTTTCTCATATTGATCGCCGTTTATCTTTCTTAAAGATTGTTCTTGTTTATAGTGTCACCACTATTGAAAGGTCCATTTATTTCTGATTACCTTTGTCCTGAACATTTTTACTTCCCGAGTCTTAATTTGTTTAAGCTCCACGCGGGTACCATTAAGTAACTAGCCGGCGGCTACCCAACCGACCCTCGCAGAACGGACCCCACTGCCACCACTTGGTTTCGAACCTTCGACCTGCCACTACTGAATCGAATATCTTTACCAGTAGGCTATCAAATCGGTAGAAGGGAAAGGGTTAAGTGAACATATTTTACAACTGGAGTTTACAAGATGGTAGATCTTACAAACATCTTTCCAGCCCACCGATTTCCGAACGTCCTTTACATTCTTCATTTAGTGTAAACACTATGTGAGTATATCTATATTTTTACAAATCACTGACATATTGTAAATGATTTATCTAAATAATCGAGTAATTAAGTTTGTTTTCCGCATTTGAGCCCATTTGAGCGAAAGGTATACGTTCGCATTACTGAACAGTAAAGATCCAGATTAAATTGAGTAGTCAGCTTAAATTCGCACTGTTTCAAAAAAGTATTTACTGTCTATCTACATATTATTTAGTCAAAGGTGCATACTTTTACAAGTTTTTCAAGTTTATAATCTTGCTTTTAGTCCTTTACACATGGTATAAATGGTTATAAGATTATGACACAAACGTTTATGCAGCAGACGACGAAACCACATAAAACTAAATGGACTAACGTTCTAGTAGTTCTTACTGCAATTCAGTAGTATATTTCGAGACAAAGGTATAAACTATAAATGCAATAGCAACCGATTATATTAAATGGTATTGTGCTAATTATTCTGAAAGCTTTCCCTCAAACATTTTCCATGATGAAGACACCCTATGCAATATGTAAAACACATCTACAAAGTGCGTAAAAAGTGCGTAAAATAGTGTCTGCATTGGAGAAAGGGTAAAATAATATGTGCACGATGTTTATTTCTTGTTTATTACGTGTATTCAGTAGTATATTTCGAGACAAAGGTATAAACTATAAATGCAATAGCAACCGATTATATTAAATGGTATTGTGCTAATTATTCTGAAAGCTTTCCCTCAAACATTTTCCATGATGAAGACACCCTATGCAATATGTAAAACACATCTACAAAGTGCGTAAAAAGTGCGTAAAATAGTGTCTGCATTGGAGAAAGGGTAAAATAATATGTGCACGATGTTTATTTCTTGTTTATTACGTGTAACAACTTGTCAAAATTATCATGTGGAGTTGAGAGGATCTGTTTATACTTCACATCTGCATAGAAGTTAGGGTTAAATCATATTTGAACGATATTTATTTAGTGTAACAACTTGTTCATGTGGATTTTAAATTATCTTTTATACTTCCCATTTGATGATCACCTGAAGGACAAGCAGCGATGTTCACTGTGGCGTCCCAGGGTAAATCTTGTTTGTTTTAAATAATTCTGAACTTATTGGAAAACAAAACGACCAACAAATTCCTTGAAGGACAATCAGTGAATGTCACTGTGGCATCCCATGGCAACCGAAAGGTCATTATCTTTATTTTTTAATCTGTTTATTTCACAAATTATTATCAGAATGTTCTGATTTGAGCTTCAAGTACTATACTATTATATATTTTTAAACAGTAATGCTTTGTCGTTTTAAATTACATTATTCAATCGAAAAAGTGCAAAAAACAATTCCATAATGGTATTGCCCCGCCCACGTTCAATGGTGTGTTATGACAACTATTATAATATCTACATTGTCACACCCTCTTATACGTAATACTTTGTCAACCAATCAATGTTCTGCTTCTCTAAATGAATTGACCAATGAAAAAATGGCTTTTCACGGCTAATGATTTTGGTAAACAGTGACAGTTATATGATTGGTCATATTTTGACTTTCAACGCTTTACCTCATAGACTGTTCAAACAAAATAAATATAACATCATAGCTTGCAATTGGAAATAGGGTCTTTGTTATCAGGGGTAGGCATTGCGAGTGAAGGTGAATTTGCCAAGGGACACTATTTTACATACATGTAACAAAGTGCCCTTAATTTGCTAAAGATGAGAGATATCTCATTCACCAAAAATGCGTTTTTACATATTTCTTAACACAATTGTTCCTATGAATGTGTATTGGCGACAGTGTACTGCTATTAAGTATGGAATTTGTCAATGTTCAGTTAACAACTATTCAGTAACGACTTTTCTACATAAACTACCAAGTGGATAATCATAAGAATCACTCGTACAATTGCCGGGGTCTGAACAATAGTAAGAAGCGCCAAGATTTATTCAATTTGTTCAAAGAAAAGAATACTGATATTCTATGCTTACAAGAAACTCACTTCACTGAATGAATTGAAAAAAATATATGCTCTTAGTGGAATGGAAGCTGTTTATTTAGCCAAGGTACATCCAACTCAAAAGGAGTCCCAATTTACATAAAAAGCAGCTAGATATTAACATTCTTAATTGTAAAAAAATCCAATAATGTTTTTTTTTAATCCAAGAACTAATTTTTTTGCAATACTACGTTAAATCTTATTACCTTTTCTGCACCTAATATTGATGATCCAATCTTTTTTACAAATATTTTCATTGAAATTGAGTCCTTTTCAAATACAGAACATTATATTATATGCGGAGACTTTAACTTATTACTTGATCCAAATTAAGGCTATGCAAATTACAAATCTTGTAATCATAATAAAAAAGCAGGGAAAATTATTCAATTAAAAAGGAATGATAGAAATCTCATAGATCCTTTTAGGGAGATATAGGGAAACTCAAGAAAGTACGCGTGGAAACGGTTCACACCTTTACAGAAATGCAGGCTTGACTTCTATTTAATAACTAGCGACATGAAACCATTCTTAAGGAATTCTGATATCGTTTTAAGCTATAAATCTGATAATTTAATTACTGTGCTTGAATTACAATTTTCTGATGTTAAACACGGAAACGGTTTATGGAAGTTCAACAATTCGTTACTTCATGATATTGATAATATAAATAGCATAAATGAAATAATTGATGGAATTATACTTCAATACTGCTTGCCTGTTTACGACACTGATTATGTCTTAAATATGGATAGGTCACAAATTCAATTAGTTATTAATAATCAACTTTTCTTAAAACCCTTTTAATTGAGATACGCGGAAAGACTATCTCATGTTCTAGTTGCAGAGCCAAAGAAAGAAATAAGTGTGAGATGTCACTATAAGTTGAAATTTTAATTATTAAGAAACTTGCTTAAATGAAAATAATAATAACACATACATAACACACACACTCACACCAAAGGGTTGAAAGAACAAGACACAGACAGAGAAAGATTTGGAGAGATCGAGAAAGACAGAAAGGGGGATAGAGGTGGAGGTGAGCGAGAGACAGAGACACACATACATATATATATATATATACATATATACATATAAAGAGAGAGAAGGCTTGGTATATTGAGAAAGAGAGTGAGGGGATGGGGGAGAAAGAGAGACATACAGACATAGATAGATAGATGGATATATCGAGAGTATCAGAAAGACAAAGAGAGACAAGACAGAGAGAGAGACAGAGAGAGAAAGAAAGAAAGACAGACAGACAGACAGACAGACAGACAGACGGACGGACAGACAGACAGACAGACAGACAGACAGACAGACAGACAGACAGACAGACAGACAGACAGACAGACAGACAGACAGACAGACAGACAGACAGACAGACAGACAGACAGACATACAGAGATATTGAGAAAGAGAGTGAGGGGATGGGGGAGAAAGAGAGACATACAGACATAGATAGATAGATGGATATATCGAGAGTATCAGAAAGACAGAGAGAGACAAGACAGAGAGAGAGAGAGAGAGAGAGAGACAGAGAGAGAAAGAAAGAAAAAGAGAGAGACAGATAGAGAAAGAAAGAAAGAAAGAAAGACAGACAGACAGACAGACAGACAGACAGACAGACAGACAGACAGACAGACAGACAGACAGAGAGGAGAGTGATAGACACGATGAATGTGAGAGAGAGCGATGGTGAGCAAAAGATAGAACGAGAGGGATAGAGAGAGGGGGGGGGGGACAGTGATATAGTCGAAGAGATAGAGAGCGAGAGAGAGAACTATATAGATAGAGAGGGAGAGTGAGACAGAGAGGGAGACAGATAAAACAAAAGAACAATAGAGAGAGAGAGAGAGAGAGAAAGAGAGAGAGAGAGAGAGAGAGAGAGAGAGAGAGAGAGAGAGAGAGAGAGAGAATGGACAGTGTGAGAGAGATAGACATATATATATAGAGAAGTCTGGGTGGATTGAGAAAGAGAGACTACGAGATAAGTCTGGATACATTTGAAAAGAGAGTGAGAGAGAGAGAGTCAAAGAGACAGAGACACATAGACAAAATTAACGATAGAGAGACAGAGACATAGACAGAAAGAGATAGATAAAGAGAGATAGAGAGAGAAAGAAATAGAGAGACAGAGACAGACAGACAGACAGACAGACAGACAGACAGACAGACTTCTTTATTGAAATATTTAGTGATTTTATGTGTATATCACGCGCGATTTAATTATATAGGCGAAGTACACATACTTACATTTCCGATATTTTTATTGCAAATCGGGTTGAGTCTCAAAATGTGGTATTACAAAACGGGTTCTTGTTAATCATTCTAAAATTAGACTTTTTATCATTTGTACATAGGTTTCATGTAATTTTGAGTTAAACAATTCAGTTTAATCGTCTTTTTAAATTAAACGGGTTCTTGATAATCATGTATGTTTTAAATGCGATTTCATTACCATCCCTCTGAAATAAGTATAATTTAACATTATTGTACAATGTATGTATTTTGCAATTTTTCTTTAAAAAAAGACTGTTTAACATTCGTACATAGGCAATTTTAAGTTGAAAATTTCAGTTAAATCATTTGACTTTTGGAAACGGGTTGAGTCCGAAATCGCGGTATGACCAAATGGGTTCTTGATATTCATGTATGTTTCACGTGCAAACTCATTACTATCATTCTGAAATAAGTATTATTTAACATTTGTGTATTGATTCCTTGAAAATATAGCTGAAAGAAACAGATAATAACATTTCAGATATTTTTTTTTCAAAAAGGGTACTTGATTTTCATGTATGTATTTTGCAATTTTTCTCTAAAATAAGACTTTTTAACATTTGTACATAGATTTCTTGTAATTTTACGTTAAATATGTCAGTTTGAATGACTTTTGGAAATTTTAATTACAAAACGGGTTGAGTCCGAAAATACGATTTTACAAAACGGGTTCTTGATATTCATGTATGGTTCACGCAAATTGCATTACCATCCTTCTGAAAAAAAGTATTGTTTATCATTGGAGTATTGATTCCTTGTAAATTGTAGCTGAAATAAACATATTTTTACATAACGATATTTTTGTTACAAAATGGGTTGAGTCCCGAAAAGTAGTATTACAAAACGGGGTCTTGATATTCATGTATGTTTCACACGCGATTTCATCAATACCCTACTGAAATAAGTATTATTTAACATTTGTGTATTTATTCCTTGTACATTATAGCTGATATAAACATATTTTTGCATGCCAGGTAATTATATTACAAAACGGCTTGAGTCAAAAAAAGTGGTATGACAAACCGGGTACTTCATATTCATGTATGTTTTATTCAATTTTAATTTGTTTACATAAGTTTCGAACATTTCAGTTTAATTGGCTTTCGAAATTGTAATTACAAAATGGATTGAGTCTGAAAATGCGGTATTACAAAACGGGTTATTGATATTCATGTATGTTTCACGTGCGAGCTCATTACCAACATTCTGAAATAAGTATTATTTAACAATTGTGTATTGATTCCTTGTAAATAATAGTTGAAAGAAACAGACTGTTATATTTCCGTTATTTTTTTATACTTAACGTGTTGTGTCTCAGAAATTGGTATTACAAAACGGGTTCTTGCTTATTGTCTTAACCGTTTGAAATAAGACCTTAGTAATATTTGTAAATAAGTTTCTTTTAATTTTAAGTTGAAATATACAGCTTAAATCAACTTTGAACTTTTTATTACAAAACGGGTTTAGCATTACGACTGCCTGACTGGTGTCAGGATAAATGGACACGTAGTACTGGTACTTTACCAAGGACACGCCGTGATATAACAAAGACATTTTTGTAAATAGCGTAAACTATCAGTCAATCAATTGTTGTCCCCATCATCGTATCTTGATAAGGCCTGGTTCACCAGGGGTGTTACCCACCTATCAAGCGTGTATCGTCTTCTTGGGGATTACAGAACAGAACATATATTTTATTGTCAACTTAAGCATAAACAGCTCATGGTTGATATTCACAAATATACATACATAAATGGTTAAGACAATGACATAGTTGAGAATTAGTAATGAATTAAGTTAATAATAATCCACATATTTCACTTAAAACTCAATAACTGTTTAAAAAATAGCATATTTTGTTAATGTTTTTTTTATTGTTTGGGTACAGCTGGTATGTTGCTGTTGTGACATAGAGGTCCTACTTCATCATACAGGTACCACAGTCTCTCTTTTGTCATACCTGGCACCTGCAGTCTATCAGGAACTCCTCTCCCACTGTGGCTCCATTTCTCAAAAGATTGACAGTAGCCCATGGATATGTTGCATAGGTGCGCACAAATGTAGACGTGTAATCGGTTAAGAAGATAAGACTAGATGCAGAAGTGCCTATATAAATAAATATGTATCTAAACAAATTCAAAACCTGACAGACAAGTAATGATATTTGAGGCCAGAATTAAATATTTCCAAGATAATAAATTCTTGTTGGTCTTGCGAAAATTAATTGACCCCATCCCCTAATTCGGTGAACATTTTACCTATTTTAATGATCATATTTCACAATCAATTTTATGGAAATCTCACCATGAACATTCATGACAGTACAGTGTCTTCCTATGTATTGAATGTACTGAAAAAACTAGCGAATTCAAAATATGCAATCTATTAATGTTTACAATGATAACAGTAAACTTGGAAGTTTATTTTACCAAAACAGTTGTCTTTAAAATGTATAAAAATGAACAGATTTAAAATGCCTTCAACAAAAACAATGTAATAATGTACACACGAGTTTTGCATATCTGAAACTGCTAGGAGTAGACGATATAAATGTACACTTATCAATAAAGGACATTTGTAATGATATTAAATCTTTGAACAGTTTGTAAAAAGCCCGCCAAAGTAACACTCCCATCAGGTTTGGTTGATATCAATCAAATGGTTTAGGAGCTAATAGTTCATTTTACCCCTATTATAAGGCAGCGTCGTAGCTATCTTTTCAAACCAATCAATATGGATTGAACAAATTAAGTAGATGTTCACTAAATGAACATTTCCGCTTAAATACAAATGAATCCTAAAATCAGACAAAACTTGAATAGAAAGGGAACTATTAAATTTTGTTATTTTGCCCCTTTTCTAATGCCGTATGGCTCCCAGGTTTTTCAACCAATCCATACGGCTTATGCAAATCTTGTAGAGGGTCAAACAAGAAACATTTGTACTAAATTATCTTGGAATCGGACAAACAGATTCAGCGAAGAAGAATGTTATAGTTTTGTTATGCCGCCTAGCTGCCTAGCTTCCGTAGGGCTGCCATGTTTTTCAACCAATCAATACAGCTTATGCAAATCTTGTAGATGGTCAATGAAAATATGTACTGAATCATTTTAGAATCTGACAAGTGGATTCAGAGGAGAAGGATTTTACAGTTTAGACATTGTAATCCATTCCTGCTGCCGCAGCAACAAACGCTGTGTTTATATTTTATATATTTGAACACATTTCAAAGAGGACTACCAAAGAAACATCCTCTGTTAAATATTGTCGAAGTTTGCCCAGTGGATAAGGATGAGAAGTCACCTGAAGCTAAAAGTTCAATATACCCTTTTTCTGATAAGCCTGGTTACTATGTCTTTCAACCGGTCAGTTCGGCTTAAAGAATTAGAAGGGTGTCAATGAAGGAGCAATCAGACAAGCACTTTCATAACAATAGAGTTTTAAAGAATGGTCATTTTGTCCTTTTCTGATTCAGCGTCGCTGCATTTTTTTCAACCAATTAATATGGCTTGAGCAATTTTCGTAGACAGTCGCTTAAGGAACATTTCTACTAAATAACCTTGGAATCGGACAACCGGATTAAGAGGAGAATAAATTTAAATATTGGGTATTTTACTCCCTTTCTAATACCGCACGAAACAGAATTATACTTACGAGTATATCTTTGACCATGACTAAGAGAAGAACTGCCAAAGGAAGATTCTTTTGTTTTGTCCATAAGGTTTTTATGACTTTCAACCAATCGATAAAACTTACAAACATGAAAAGTGTCACAGAATGAACAGTTCTGCTAAATTATCTTGAAATCAGACAAGCACTTTTATAAGAATGTAGTGTTAAAATGTTATCATTTTATTACAGGTAATATACTGGCATTGTCCTCTTTTATGTTCCTTTCTGGATACATGCACAGTTCTGGTTTCCATGGCCACCGAATGAAACAACTTTAAAAGTCTTCTCCACCGGAAGAGTGTCCGGCTAATATTCCAATACTTTTATAGAAATAATTATTTTGTGACCCTCTCGCAGATGCCTTCAAGCCATGCTGATTCGTCTAAACAATTGTAGCCAGGGTCGGGGCTGATGGCATTTCATTGGATTAGTAAAAAAGTTAGCCTCCAGAATTATTCGGTTGATCTTTAAATAATTGTCTAGATATTTCCCTTGGTGTCCCTCTACGAGAATCCCTAAATTTATTGGCGATTGAAATGGCAAATATTAGTTTATGTGGTAGGCTAACCAGGCGAGCTTATTTTGACCCATTTGGCTCGCGACAACATTACTTCAAAATGAAATTGTTATTCTTAGGTTGACCGCCAGATACTTTTTCAATTTCAATTGATTTACCATTGTAAATAATGTACGTAAATGTCTTAGACAATTTGCAGCATCTCCTTGTGAATATGGTATTTGAATGTTTTAGACAATTATCAGCATCTCCCTTTAATTACTGTAAGTGAATACCTCAGAAAACTACTAGCATCGCCTTGTGAATACGGTTGAAAATACAATAGACAATTATCAGCAATTCTTTGTGAATAATGTATGTAAATGTTTTAGACAATTTGCAGCATCTCCTTGTGAATATTGTATTTGAATGTTTTAGACAAGTCTCAATATCTCCCTTTAAATACGGTAAGCGAATACCTCAGAAAACTATAAGCATCGCAAGTAAAATATAGAGAGAATACTTGCAAGTTATAATAGAACATAGGTAATAATGCAATATTCAAATCGTAGGATAGTCTCCGTTAATATACCGTAATATATATATAGGTGCTAACTGACGTAAAGTGATTGTAAACAAAAATTAAAGAGCATACTTTGGCCATACAAATATATTTTAAAAGTAATTGACAAGACGATGATAATTTTCATGTCATTTACTTTGCATGGTAACACAATGTTTAGAAGTCGTATTGTTGTTGTCTCTTATTACGAAGCAAAAATAAAAATGTTAAGACTTTCAGAAAAAAAATTTTTTTTATAATGAACGCGGTTAAGACATAGGGGCCAAGACGACCCCTAATCGATCACATGAATGAAGCAAATGTGCAACTGATATAGTCGGGGGAAAATTTGTTCATTTCAGCCTTTTTCAGATCAGTTGGAACAAATTATGTAGGGGGTCACGTTTCTGCTTTACCTTTCCCCTAATATAATCGGTTTCCGACGCCTCTGTAGCAGACGATTTAGGAAAAGATTGTCGCCAAAGGAACAATTAATCTGTATGACCAATTCATCCTTTTGCCACAATGTCTGATCAATAATTATACTTTCATTGAAATATATTGTATCTTCTTGTCAAGTTACTTTCATTGTTTTTTAGTTTATTGATAGGAATTATTTAGCCTGGATGGATATGAATGTGCCTTCATGTATTTGTTGCGTATATGTGGATTGGGATTAAGTTTGATATGTCTTATCTTATCTAGCACTATACAAATTATACATATTGCAATAATTGTGTGTGAGTGAATCTATTGCTCATGTATAGGACTTTCATGTTGATCCCACCTTTTTTGCGGGAAACGACGTCGCTCCATTTGACGTAACGCCAAAATGAAGTGCTACGGAAATGACGTGACGTAGTCCTTGGCTGTGATAATCATCATTTTTTGTCTTCATGTTCAAAATGTTTGTCGTCTAAAATGACTAACGGGAAAAAGATATTTCACACTCAGTTTCATTTATTTTAACAATTTTCGTAAAAAGGATTTTTCACAAGAAATTTACACAGCACTTTAATGACCATCAATATCGATTTAAAAGAAAGAAAGATTACACGACAATTGTTTTCAATCCGTGTGTTTCGTCTGACCGGCCGCTTTTTATGCATGCCCAAAATGGCGACTCGCATGATTTTTAGCAGGGATCTGTGTAGAATGTTTCATATTATATTGAAAAAATATCCTGCGTGTTAACTATGAATGAAAACAACATGTTTCTGTATTATATGGCCTTAGCTGACTGGCTGGCCAACCATTCATGTATTTTGTTATCTGTTCTTCTTCGTTCGTTCCAGTGTCCTCTTTTCTGTCTATTATTTCTACTGTGCTTCAAACTGCAACTAATTGCAAAAATGTATAAATGAACTTGAAATACTCAATTAATTAAGTAAAAATATAGGGATCACGGGATGTTATTGATGTGTCCCTTCTGAATAAGACTTTTCGCGAGTCCATTTTATGTGATATATACGAAAAATGCATTAGTTTAGAACGTCTTTCGTGTATCAGCCTTTTCATTATATATCTCACCAAGTATTTGCCTTTGTAGTACGTCGTAAAAAAACCAGCCCAAAAACGATGTATCAAAATATTTTAATCATCAACCAATAATATGTTTTAATAAAGATAATCCAGTTTTTGATTTATTTCAAATAATTGTTCCAAAACTGCTTATAAAGAAATGCAAGGATGGTTACTCAAAACAGTCATGTAGATGCGTATAAAAAGAATTCCGTCAAACACTAGGACAGGTTTTAACTACTTTTTTTGTTGCAGTATACATGATTCTTTTTAAAAGAACTGAAACTAATTTTAAATAAATAATCAATTATACCTTATCGACAAAGAGTTGTGTGACCGATTGTGAGGGTAAACATCCCCACTGAGAAGTTTATTGACACTCTAGAGACGATCCAATAGTTCACAATCTATTTTAATATATCAATCTTTTGTGACTTGTAAACCAAGAAGGTCGAAATTTTCTTTAAAAAACACCACAGATCTAAATTCAATTCAACGAATAACCTTGTGAATGTTAGGATTGTGATTTTGATATTTTCTTTAAAATTCCATTCCAACATGAGGCATAAACATAATGGTCATCTTATAATTTGAAGCTGTTGAGATTGAAATTGGCAAAAATAAGCTAAGTTTGTACCAGAATATCATTGACAAAGATCACGAGACGGTCTTTGTAGGTTATAATAGACAAACAAAATTATGTTGACAATTTTGATTTAAAATTCGGGTGATAGTCTCTTTTAGTAAATCGATACCAGAAGCCGCTGCTTCCACTGAGTGTCGAACCATTCTTGTCTTTGTTCCTTTTTTCTAGTTTCCGTTTTTCTCTTCTTTCTTCTGTATTTTAAAAACAATGTCGTATTACTACCGCTGCTAAGATTTGTTTCTAATAAAACTAACGTCAATAACAATATTACTAAACTGTCACTAAATAGGTGAATTAAAGGTTAATCCAACGCGTCGAAAACTCGAGGTAATTTCCCTTCAACGCCGAATTATATGAGATGTCCCTTTATGTAATGACACGTTGTCCGATCTAGGGCCTTGATAAAGGAAGTTCATTGAGTAAATATATCAACCGTCTCCATTGCACTGATTTACGAAGTTCATTGAGTAAATATATCAACCGTCTCCATTGCACTGATTTACGAACATCAATCATAATTACGTTTATACTGTCAATGCCTCATTATCCCGTTTACGTATTCTATTTACCATATTTTCCTCGTCTTAAGAAATTTAGAAGCCGTTTGTCATACCAGTAATACACAGGTGTCAATAGGGGATATTCATGAGGCCCTTTCAATGAAGCAATCTTTTTTTAATTATTGGTGTTTTGCAAACACAATTGATCAGGAAAAGATTGATATATTGGGCTTTCCGAACATTTGAATGATAAAAAGCTAACAAATATATGATATTGATATTGTTTTAAATAATTGTGTTTTGAAAATCTTAACTAGAAAAAATTATCCGTATATGTAAAGTAGTTTTAAATGTGCTTTAGAGTCGTAACTTAATGGGTTACTCGCCCATATCATGCGCCATCTGTGAGATAATAATATTTGCACCAAGAACTATAATCGCAGAGGTACAACTTTTCTAAAATCCCAGCGTGGGTAACTTCCCCTTCTAACTTCCGGTTATAAAGAATCTTCCGAGAAACATGTCAACAATCAGTAAAAGCATGAAACGTAGATGAAAAGGAAAGTGTGTGAAAGCAGGTAAACAGACACGTCTTCAGCAACTTTCGCTAGTAGGCTTAGATAGAGCCCAAGAACATGAAGTAGGCGAAAACGCGACATACATACACACAGTTAAGTTGAAGGCATGAAAAGTGGGTTGGTGATGGGTGTTTTTTTTTTTTTTTAATATATAAGTTTATTAGCCACGTCCATAGATATGTGAAGGTCGTGGCCACCCCCCTCATACCTTACAGTAAATGTGTTTTAATAAGTATTTGTTAGTATATAAGGTTAATAGTATGAATCAATAAACCATGACCGCTGCACCAGGGGTTCGAACTTCATCAAGTGTTAATAAAGTTATACATTGATATGATGGTAAAAAGAAGGCGAAACATTATTTATTTGAGACATCTTGCTGAACATCTTAGAGACTTTAAATTATATTAAAGCCGTTTCTCTTACACACACGTGAAAGAAGACAACGTGTAGGATATGCCAGCATTATATGTATTGCCTGTGACTGTGGATTAGACAACCCGATGACAACATAGACCACCTGGCAAAACTAAGAAAGGAATGCCAGTTTATGACATTAAAACGAAAGCACGACTGGATTAGTACTCACATATAAAGTAAATTTCATTAATGCTATCAATTTTACAGTGGGTTTACATATTTGTTAACCTAACAGAAACACATTTTCAAGCGATTTTGACATATTTGTTTTTTGGGGTTTCTACTGCCAAACCTGCAGTAAATCTGAATATGAAAAAACTCCATCTCACAAGTGTTCAAAAACCGGCCAGGTAGTGTTAAAGCTATGGAATCAGATGTTGGTGTATATTTAATCAAATCTGTTTAGAAAGAGGGTGTTAGAGTAAAAACACAAATTATGGATGACAACGTAACAACAATGTCTAAAATTAAAAAGGACCTGGACCATACAGTTACAAAATAGAGTGATATAAATACGTATGTTAATAGACAAAGCCTAGATCGTGTGAAAGCAAGAACAATTTATTAAGCAGTGTTAGTTCCCGAACAAGAAAAAGTTAATAGACAAATTGTATAAAGTTACAAGGAATTTGAAACACCCTGTCAAGACGTGGTTGTACCAGGTAAGAAAAGAGGGTCAAACAATGAGAAAAAAATATTCCACCATGAGGTCCAGATCAGAAGGGGTGAACTTCTTTTTACTCCTACAATATTTTACTTAATGTCATTCATTTAATATTTTCTAATGTATACTTTCTTTTAGCGTGTAACGCATTCATTTATTCGTAAATCTACGCTAACTCATGGTATCATGTATATTACCAGTATTTAACTATTGTGTGATATACGCCTTTAACTTAAACAAGAAAGGTATGGTACCCATCGTTCTAGGAAAAACTCGCTTGAAATAATAGTTCACTGACGTTGTATCCGACTTACACCTGCAACAGGTAAGATATGGTATCCATCCTATTGAGAAATTAAAATCAAATCATCTGTTGAAAAAAAAATCAAGGACTGAATTTTGTTTGACGTGATACCCGTCGCAAATTGAATTATTAAGAAATAGTGTTTCAATTTTTTCAAGAGTTTTCTCTTAGATTTAAGTGCCGCTTGTAAGTAATTTTAGTCATGTAAAGTAACGTGGTATCAGTTCTCTGTACTACTGTTATTTTAGATAAATCATTAGATACGCAGTATAATGTTATCTTCTATCAGGAATGTAATGGCATCACACCTCTGTTACTTTATCGATTAGTTGTACTTCTTAACATAGCATCGTTCACGGTGCACTGAATCCGTGTAATGACTTCAGTCGTTGGCAGCAATACTTTCCAAACAATAAAAATGGCTTCAGCAATATTTGCGGAGTGTCTCAGAAGGAACATTTCTGATGTTTTTGAAACGTCAGTGGTTTAGGAAAGATTTAAGGCATTTATATCACAACGTACATACAGATAGACAGACAAAAAGACATACATACAGACAAACATACATACATACATACAGACAGACAGACATACAGAGAGACAGAACATACAGACAGGCATACAAACAGATAGACATACATACAGACAGACATACATACAGACAACCATACAGACAGCCAGACGGACAACGGATGGACAGACGACGAGAAGAGATAACATTTAATAATAGCACATTGTGTGACGTATCCACAGTGTATAGGTGCATCAAAAGAACAGAATATGATATGATGTAAATGTATTGTTTGACCATACAAGCCTGAAAACTGAAACCTTGATGAAAAATGTAACCTTTGTAAATATTTACTATTCCAGGAAGTATACACTTTTTTGGACATGTACTTCCTTGAAAAAGGGAAGATAGTACAAAAAAATACCTGTTGAAATAAGAAATGATAATTAAATAATTTATCACAAAATGCCTCTCAGGTTAAAACCAAGAGGACACCCCAAGTAGCATTTACGATTTATAACTAATCTCTGACATAGCATTCATCAGCCTGTTTGTGCAAAATGGTAGAATTTGTGAATAGTGTAGGTTCAGACCACCCTGAGTATCTGCTAACAATCACATATCCCTTAGAACAGATTCTAAACATTTTGTTGGCAAATACAGCAGGACTAATACGCACAAGAAATATTTCGATATATCTGTAGTTCACGCGATCCACTTTTGATTGAGATCGACGATGGAAAAGTGTTTAATCCTGAAATGAAAACGCATAAGTAAGAATACCGATGTACTTTTCTTGAAATTAGTGACACAATTATGACCGGATCTTGAAACGCTTACATCAATGCATACAGGTAAAATAAATAATATGTAGATCGTTATCAGATTATGCGATCTGGACCTATACTGCTTGCCTATAATAGATGTGCCTTTTTCCATAGGTAAGACTTATTTAAAGATGGTAAATTTAGCATTCCAAGTCAAAAAGACAAAACTAATATTGAATGAATTTAATAATGTAGGACATAGAACCCTTTATGGTAACATACCAGACAGAAGCCTTAAATGTTCAGGTGTAAACTAATTACACGCGTGCTCTTAAAGATTATTGAAACGGATAACACTAAGGGAGCATTATATGACGCTTAACTCTTACCCAATTAGACGCTTGTTGACACATCTACTGCACGAATACTTTGAAAACATTGTGAAGAAGAAGGTGCTAATATTCAGAAATGTCTCCGGTTGACCTTATTCAATAGCTGTAATGTCATATATTTAGAGGCAATTATATTTTCCAACGTGTATTTAAAATGTTTTTTGCAGGGAATGGTTAAAAGAAATATCACTGCAAAGGTGGAAGACGGGAATTTAATTTTACAACAATGTTTATACTACTGCACTGTTGCACACATCATTTTTACACTTTTTCTTCAAACTTGACTATTGAAAGGGTACTACATGTTGTATTGCAAATATGTGAAGATACCCAGATTATAAAACATTTTTCTGCATATCTTTGAAATATTTATTAAAATTTAATAAATTAGCAGCGAACGATAAAGACCAGAAGCATCCCTCACTAAATATGTCTAAATTATTTTCGATTTTTGTCTTTATATGTGCACATCCTGATGAGAAAATGCGATTTCGCTCCTTTTCAAGACGAATAAGGATTCAGTATAGATTAGAGTTTTCGTGCTGCAAAAATAGGTCCAGAGTTCGCTTCCCATGATAGCGGGTCATAATATTTTGCTTCCAAAGTTCCTCATACCTAAGTAAGTACTCCAGGACGAAGACAACAAGAGTGATAAAAAGTGACATTATCGTTTTCATTTCGAAATAAAAGTTATTTTAGAAAACTCTTTTGTCGATATATAAAAAATAGCGAAATATGTCTTAACGTATATCGGGATCTAATTCGTATTTCAATAGTATTTCAATTATATCAAAGCGATAAAACACTTACTGGGGATCAAATGATGACACAACCAAATTAAATGTCTGTCTTTTTATTCCACTGTTTCCATACTGGTGAAAGAGCTGGCAATATGCAAATGAAAAGGGAAATTATTGAGTCCGTCGGCAAATAGAATATTTTTGGGAAAATTAAAGCACATTGCAGTAACGTCGAAAAAAATGTTGGCCGAGCTGGTATTCGACCCCTCACAACCCCTCGATTGACAGCCGTTATTGCAAAGAAGAAAGTCGATATCGCTTAACTCATCTGAATGAACTATACATTCCTAAGTATTTGAGTGTCTGCATAAAGTAAGTAAGTAAGTAAGTAAATTGTTTATTATTGTGACATGTGTTACAAAGCATTTATAGTTTACATTTATTCTTTAACAATTATTATTAACACCCGGCCCCATGGGCCTATAAGTCACCAAAACATATATATTTCATAATATTATACAAATATACAAGATATATATATATATACAAAAAAGTGTGATCGGCGTGCAATTAGTCATTTTATTCGGTCGTATAAACAAATGTAGAAATCATTTAATAATAAATAATCAAATGTTCTAATAGAGAAGAGTAATAATTCTGTTTCATATAATCAAAACCTTAGAAATAATTGTGGGGAAAAGTGGATATAGATTATCCATTCACCAAAATGATTTCAAAAGCATCGAAAGATATCTACTTGTGATAACATTCTCATTTAGTTAAACAATATTATCCGTCTTAGCATATACGCATTAACTACAAATTTGGCTGTCTTCCTAGGATACTTTTGGATAAGCTCAATAAATTGCTCTTGGTGAGACATTAATAGGAATTGGTTAATAAATATATCACTGTAAATATCGTCTCTTATGCTGTCATATAATGTACACCTCAATATAAAATGCTCTTCACTTTCTATTTCCTGGCATGTACACAGTTTGCACAGTCTAGTGTTCAGTAGTTCTCCAAGGTAACGGCCTGTCTCTATGCGTAAAGGTAAAATTCCACATCTTAACTGGGCTAGCAAAGCGCGTTCATTTTTCTTTAAATTTAATTGTAAATATGATTCGCATGAAAAGTCCATTTTAAATAATATATAACTCCGGAGTTTTGGTACTTTTTCATAAATGTAACTGTATTCTTTTATAAATCACGAACGTATTGAATATTTTGGCGGGATATTTATTTAACCAAGTGGAAAAGCAAAAACCAAGCTTGAAATCAGATTTTTCCTCCAATACCGAGCATGATTACATGTATGTGACTCGAATGTCTATGGTGTCATTGCATGGAAGTTTCCGAATTTCGTATAATATGCAAACTTATCTACTGAATCAAAACCAAAATATTTGTGTTTCCAAAGGCATGCTTTCAACAGTTACGACGTAATTAAGAAGTCATTTTACATGACAGTTGCCTATTTTATGTATTCAATAGGAATTGGTGAATTATCTTACAGAGTGCACACATCTTTTTGACGATTGAACGGCCAACTTCTGATAAAATTGTTTTGACAGCAATAGTCCGGTTAATTTGCTTCACAATTGAACCCGAATGAAAAAATCGTTTCATGCAAGCCGAAACAATTATTTTTGATTCATTTTGTCTCCCAGCGTAATCTGTCTTGAAACACAAAACGGATAAAGCATACAAACTGCAACTGTTAGAAAGTAGGACTATTGTAGTGAGAAAGCTAGGAAACACATGACTAGGCGAACTAACCGCCGTGATATGACTGAACGATTGTTGAAAACGGCGTTTAGCCACAACCAATCAACCAATCAATCCGTCTCGGGTTGGCGGTAGAGTATGATAGGACCAGGAGAACACAGGAAACGCCGTGATATAAATGAATATTTGTTGAAAGCGGCAAAAATACTAAACAAACAAATCTAATATGTATCGTAGTATACAAATATTGATGATCAGTACCTGTTGCATTAACAAAAGAAATCCTTTTCAATTTTAGACACAGGAAAGTCATGGTTAGCCTTTTTTGCAATGGCAGCTTTAAAACGTATGAAGGTGACATTTCGCACCTAATTGACCTCTCATGTTTACATTCATGATTTGATACTAGTAATGCAAGCAAAACCTAATTATATATGAGATCAAATTCGAAACTAATCTAGACAATGGCTTCTATTTTTTTTTATTGTGGTTTAAACTTGGACTAAAGAAGTTACGGTGCTAATATTTATTCATGTAAGGGCTAACATACGACATTCATATTTATTGGTGAATACACGCATTTAGAGAGCGGGTGGTCAATGGTCCAGTAGATCTAGCGAAAATTTAGTCCGTTCTGATACTGCGGTTATTACTTACGGTTGTTGATACCCCAGTGAGTGAAACATTGGTATTTCTCCGAATGCTTGCAGTCTTTGTTTGCCTCACACAACCGATAGGATCCAGGAAAATAACGCAATAATGGTGTCTGCTTAGTTAGTAATTTTCTGAATAGGTGCGATCCTTTTATCAACACATTCTACTTTTTAGTTACGTTTTACTCACACCAACTTGTAATAACAAGTAGTAATAGCGGACTTATGGTAAAATGGGAGATAATACTATTTGCCATATTAAACTAGAACAAACATGTAAGATAAAGTAATTTCCCTTGATTAATACATTGGAAACACACATTAACTTGTCTTAAATTACCTATGTGAGAGAACACTTATTTCGCGTTAACTCCATGATAAGAAAGAGCCAGTAAAGTCTCTCGAGTTATCAACGTGTTCGCAAAATCGCTCTTCTTATATATCACTGCAACTCAATCAATCATTCGCTGAGGAACTGGATCGTGATGATGACAATGCAGACTTTAAAAGTTCAATGGTTTTGCGATAACTCGAAACTGAAAAAGAAATATACATTATCTAGATGTATCCCCCTGTCTTCGAGTGAGCCGTGGATTTATACATCACTGACGGACATTCATCCATTGCATATTCAAGTAATCGCTGTCATTTACTTCATAGTCAGAACTTATACCATTACGGGGGATGGAGGATGGTGGTGACAACGCAAACGCTTTGAAAGCGAAGTTGTCTTTCGATTTTACTAGACATTCTTTCATAACGGGGTTACTAGAGGATGGTGGTGAAAGCATAGGTGTCTTGCGATCATCCTGGACATTATTCCATAACGTTTACTAGAGAATGGTGGTGAAAGCACAGTTGTCTTTCGATCTTACCAGACATTTATCCATGTCCGGGGTACTAGAGGATGTCGGGGACAGGGATCACTGTTTAATTATTCACTGTCAGACACTCTACACGTCCAAAACGTACTTGTAGGTGATGGTAACAACGCAGAAACTTTGAGAGTACAGCTGTTTTGCCGTAAAACAAAATTAAAAACTGCAAAAAAAATACCATGCGTTATCGACGTGATTGTTGGATTATCACGGCGATGCCAGGCTTTGGCCATAGAGGGGGTAGTCGAGGGTTTTGATAACAACGTAATAACTTTAAAAGGGGATAACCTTTATAATTACTCGAAGTCAAAAAGGAACAATAAAGTATATCGAGTTAACGACGACTTCGAGTGAGATATTCTATAATACGATAGCCAAGGACGACTATCATCTCCTAGACAGACAGGAACACTTCGTCATAATCATGCTACGCACGAGACACAACAGGCACATATGCAGTTAAAGTTTCAGCTGTTCCCATTGTGGCAATACTCACGTGGCAAGAACAAACAAACTGCAGAGTATAATTATACATGTACTACAAAAATGCTAGAGTACCAGATAAAAGATGTGTGGCCAGTTGGCACGAATATGCGATGAAACTGTACGTTAAGATGGGGGAACTGAAGAAGACGACGTCCTTCGTCGGTGTGGCCAGAGTGTAGACGCGTGAGCCCAAAGAGGAAGAGTCTGTTATACCGTGGGTACTGAAGAATAAACAATTGTAACAACGCAGATACTTTAAAAGTAGATTGGTCTAGCGATAAATCGACGTCGCAAAGGACCAACGAATTAACACGAGTTATCGACGTGTTGTAGCAATTGCACATCTTTCTCGGAAGTTACTGGACACTGATGGTCACAATACAAGGACAAACATTGCTTTTCCACTAGAAAGAATAATATCCCGCTTTGACGTTTGTTTTGACCAAATGTGTAAGAAAAAAAATATAATTTTACATTTTGTTTGTAGAACACTGTAGTCTTTGTCACATTTACTATAAACACTTACGTTTGAAACAAATATACCGCCTCGATGGTGTAGTGGTAGAGCATCCGCCTCGGGTGAGAAGGTCGATGGTTCGATCCCCGGTCGGGTCATACCAAAACTTTAACATAATAAACGTTGCTACCCTCATTGGCGCTCAGGTTTATGGGGTTTCCATTACCACTGACAGGCTGGTGTTGGGATAAATGGACCAGTAGTACTGGTTACGTACCCAGGAAAATGCCCATATATAATTGCACAATCGTTGAAAGCGGCGTTAAACAACTCAATCGATTGGAACAAATACAAATCACATTCAAAACATAACTAGACACAGTTTAAATATAAGTGTTCTTGGAGAAAGAGCCATTTCCAAGTGCCACATATGAATCATGTACATGTACAGTTAAAAAATGCAATTTTAAAACATAACTTTTTGCACGTAGAATAAGCGGTTTCTAGAAGAAGAAGTAGAAATGCATTTTCACCTTTCTAGAAATATATTGATTCCAATTTATCAGTCATTTATCAGTTGTGAGTTTGAATATCTGCGACTAGCATTACACCAATTGTATCAATGCGTTGGTACTGTCTGGAAAAAATATGGGGAGCTACTGCCAGAAAATCAGGAAACTTAAGTTTAGATAAATTGGCATCAGTGATATACTAGTAACCAAAACACGATTGCAGAGAGACGCTAAACTCCAGTCAACAATCATCCAAAGTATCAGTTTCTTAATAAGAGTTACATTTTCCCATTCGTGATTTTTTCCTCAAAGATCTTTATTTGTCACATGAAGTATATACGTGTAGGAAATGTAGAAATTCACATTCAAAACATTACGGTAAAAGAAGCGAGCTCTTTCTATATGGGTCAATATCTGAGAATCTGAATAGCAAATAAGAATCATATCATTTATCGTTTTTCCCACACACAATGAATCTGCGGCAGGTATTTTGAAAACATCTAGCCGAAGGTGTAAAGAGTCAAATTAAAATCTTGTTGGCCTATGAGTAAAAATCATTGTTAAACCATACCCACATACAGACAGCTCTGCAGTAGGTCATAATGAGCAACTTCACCGTTTGTCACAATGTTATTTAAAGAGTTATTCAATATTTGTTAGTAGATCTTATCAAAGTTTTCTGCTGCAGATTTGATATATAGTATGAGGGAATGGGTTAAGAGACTTACAGAAGACTTCTATAACTGTATGGTGAACCAAAAAAGCTGTTGATTAGCCTTTCACAAATACATTCGCATGTGTACACCTCTTCAGCAGATAGCTTTTGAAAACATTGTGGCAAAAGGACATATCGCTCATATTACTCATAATGAGGCATTTCTCCTTTTGTCATAATGTTTTGAAAAAAACATTCAGATTTTTCGCCTTCAGTGGCGCTGGGGGTTACAGGCTTAGCATTACGACTGAGTAGCTGATGTCAGGATAAATGGACCAGTAGTAATGGTAACTTACCCAGGAAACTCCATGATATAACATAAACAATGTCCAATTAAGAAGATTAAATTTATAATACAACAATACACAAAACACAAATTGCTACAACTACATCAAAAAGACTAAACATACTCCCCGCCCTCACACATTACGATGAAGATCTTGTTATATTCCATTCTCCAACAAAATGATTTGAGATTTTCATATCAATACAATGTTTTCAAATATGTTTACTTGGGAAAACCTCATTGTTAATGTAGTCTTGTAATACATTATACATGTCATATTTACGTAGAATACATACACTATCTGAAACAAATCCGGAATCGGGGTTACCGTTAACAAAATAACATAGACGTAATAAGAATACACGTTTTGTTGCACAGTCCCTCTCTAAGCGACAGAGTTGACCAAGAAAGGATAGTTTTCTCTTCTATATTACAGCCATGATAGGCAGAGCACAAATAAGACCAAGGACTTACTGTGTTACTTAAGACGATTTCAGGTATCTCACAACACAGCTATGGAAATAAGAAAACGTTAGTTTTCTGTGACTTACCAAATCATCTTTTTTTCCATAAAGAACATATAAATTACCTTTAAAAGCACTAGATAAACATACTAATTTTGTATATATGCCTCATTGAACAGACTGTGTTTTGATAATAGTTATGTACTCTTTATCTCACCTCGGTTTGTATTGGACACCCAACCTTTAAATAGGTCTAATATAGTTGTGTTTATGCTCAGATGTTTTGCTTGTTTTCCGCTAAAGGGCAAGCAGGTGCTTTTCGGCGAAAAATGTCCATAACTGATTGTACGATTCTAACCGACATAATGCGATACATTTCCGGAATGAAAATGTACATGAACGGCTCCTTTTTTAAAATCCTGAAATCATGAATAAAAGTATAGTTCGTGAGTTTGTGCTCTTGTGTAACATGTTTGTGTTTACTCCCAAACCCATTCAGCTTCTTATTTTTAGAAAATAGATTTAAACTTTTTTTTTACATGAATTATCAGGAACCTGGTACTATTTCTAGCAAAACCATTCAGATTTTCTATATGTTTGGCACAGATGTTTTCAAAGTTCTCTGCTGCAGATTAGTAAGTTGGACAGTGTTAAGTCTGCATGTCGTACTGGATATTCACTGTAAGCAAAGGCATTAAGGTCTGTTTTTGTGTGACACTGCTCAATTATTATATGAATTGTTGATAAATGTATCATTACCTGGAATTAAACACCATGTTCAACAGTATTTTAGATATATTTCGGCAGCCAGTTAACCAACACATGTTTCAAGATTAACCCTCACCCACATGAAGACGACTTTTGAAAACATTGTGGTAAATGTCAAAATCGATCTAAATGAGCAATATTTAGCGTCACTGGCTGTAAGGCAGTCGAGCTCATGTCATGGCGAGTTGTCCGATTCAATTGTAAATCTTACCACAAATTGAAAAACCTTCAAACCTGTGCTATAGATTACCGTGGAATAGCAATCCCTTGTCTACAGAAACAAAACATTTAAATTCCCAATTTCTCATCTTCGGCATAAATGGCACTGCAATTAAAGCCACCTGTGAACTGAAGACCAGATTGTTGTCTTCCCATAGGTGGTCTTTATACACAGGTTCTACTTGTAACCCTTTGAATTCTGAATTTATCCAATTGACTTGGCTTGGTTTCTTTTTAGAAGAGTTGAGTCGATCATTTAACAGTGTACACCCTGGTCAGGTGATGCAGATTGGCCTGGCTCTATTATGGGGGTTTCAGGCTTCACAAAGTATGTTATAGTAGTCAAATGATTAAAACATGTTGTGGTTAACATAGATTAGACTTCCTGGTACTATAAAACATTATCTATCCACGTAACCGTTGATTAGTGCTGTATGGATAATCATGTTGATTAGTACTGTATAGATTATCATGTAATTAATACTGTATACATTAATCGTGCTGATAAGTACTGTATAGAAGATCATGTTGATTACTACCGTATAGATCATCATGCTGTTTACTGTATATATTATCGTGTTGATTAGTACTGTATAGATCATCGTGTTGATTAGTACTGTATAGATCATAATGTTGATTAAAACTGTATAGATCATAATGATGATTACTGTATAGATTATTGTGTTGATTACCTACCTTTAAATCCAACTAGAGTTACATTTCGCCATCACGCATTCAATACCTACAACCAGATGTACTGTTTGATATTTATCAATTTATTTAATTTATTTGTGAATGATAATCCTTTTATGAAATATATGATTTAATGATCATTACCATGCGTCCGTTATTTTGTTTCTGATACCAGAATTGATTGAACTCGTAACATTGAGAAAAATAATATTGTTTCATACCCCGTTTAACCATTTCCGGCATATCCAAATCTTTGTTGTAATATAGGCAAAAATGGGGAAATTAATAGTAATATTACTGTGGAAAACAGTGTGGCAAATGCAAAATATGGCTATACAAATACCTCTATACGTCTTTCTATAAGCATGGATATTGCAGAATTCGAAAAGCACATGTATTCAAGTCAAGTCAAGTCAATATCTTTATTCCAATTTATATAAAGGACATGATATACGAAAATACAAATATTCTTTAGAGTCGTCTCGGAGTCAAAGCTTATAAGAAAATAGAAGTCGTCTAAAGATGTTCCCTTTTTATGCCAACTTAAAAGAATTTGCTCACGCACAACACAAAATTTTAGACAATGGAAGAAAGCATGATATTCACAGTCAATTACCTCTTTGTTGGTAATTAACTGACAACATACACATATTCTTCTTTCTATAGGAGTGTTTGTATGTCCAAAATATTATATTTAAAACCCAGAAAAGAGTTGCTAGACTTATATTAAACAAACCTGTACAAACCAGTTCTAAATCAATGTTTTCTGAGTTGCAGTGGTTGACTTTTGAACAAAGATATTACTATTATATTGCTTTATTGGTTTTTAAAAGTAAGCATAACCTTACACCAAGTTACATTTGTAACCTTGTGTCCTTTGCAAACAATGAACATTACAATTTATGTTCTGCTAGTAAAAATAATTTGAATGTCATGAAATTTAAAACAAATAACTTGAAAACAAGCTTTACCCATATATAGCAGTGCTAAAATCTGGAACAGTCTGCATTCAAATATTAAGAATATTACTAAGTTACAAACTTTTAAATACCAGTGTAAAAAGCACTTACTTAACAAATTCGAAGTTATAAGAAAAGTATTTACAACATTGTTCTCATTTGTTTCAATTTATATATGCTTATGGATACAAATATGTTCTGTATGAATGCTGAAATATGTGATATAATGTTGTTTTTAAAATCTGTATTTACTACATGTATTAACTTTAACATGATGGTGCTTGTCGTATAATTGAATGAATGATTTGTTAAAAATGTGTTTTGTTACAGAAGACCACATTGTAAATATGACTTTCTACATTTGTTAATTTGTATAAAATACATAATGTGTTATCTTCTTAAAATAAAGAATTTATTATTATTATTATACATGTAGTTAAAATAGCTTTGCGGGCTTGAATGGCAAGTTTGTTATTGGTAGATGACCAAGACAATGTCGATGTAAAATAAACTCCCATATATTTATACGTAGAAACAATATTAACAGGTGTACTACCAAAATACCATTTCTCAATGTTCCTTAAATAACTCCATTTCTAGAAGCAATAATCTCAGTTTTATTTAAATTAACTTCCATTCCAGTGTCATTACAAAAAGTTTCAATAATATTAAGTTGTTGCTGTAATTATATACCGATCCACCACAGTTGCCGATGTCGTCTGCAAACATGAGACAATAATGTCCATTATTAGAATAGGGTAAATAAATATTGGTGTGCGCATAAAGGAATGAATGAATGAATGTATATTGTTTTATGGCGCATCGACAGCTAAGGTCATTTAGCGCGCAATTAAATTCAATTATTCACAAGAGAAAGTTGATGCAACGCATCAATGTCGCCGGATATCCATAGTGCAGTTATGCATAACACTAACATTATAGTAGTTGAATAAACAGTTATCAACTGAGGAGCATATTGGAACATCAGGGGTGGGGTCAAGTGAAATGTATCATAACTTGCATTGTTTTGTCAACGAAGTGAATGATAATTGAAGCCTTTCATTGTTTATGATCAATCTCCATTCCAAAGTAGGTTGACCCGACACACAACTAATTATTGATCATAAACAGTAATGGAAATGAGTAATCTTGCCAATCATTAGTCTTAGTATGTATACAGTGCTTTCATTAAGGAATAATTATAAGATTTGTGAATTCCACATACACTTTTCAAGATGTTTGTCAGAATATTTGAATTTTATTATTTTTCAATAAAACCACAAAACAGACAATTTAGGATTTGCATGCAATAGCACGTCATTTTACCTTTCCTCTTTTAAAGTCAACAGTGGACACCTTTGCAGCAATCTACTTTTAAAACAATGAGATAAGGGTTAAATCGCTGAAGACATGAGTTTTCTCTTTTTCTCAAAATGATATTAGCTTAGCATCCTAATTATATCATACTTTAACAAATGTTGAAATGTAGTCCAATATTTATAAATTGGACCACCTTCGAAATATAATAATAACTAAACAGTTAAATCTCATTGAAATTGTTGTATAATTTAAACTTAATTTCGAACATAAACTTAGCCCTACAACATGTTAATTTATTTTAATTCTTTCCTTCCTTTTTTATAATGAAAACAACAAACTACTCATGTTATATTATATAAAATTATATTATGATGAGCGCCCTTGTGTCAATGATGCATAACAATATGCAGATCGGAAGCAATATGCCTTTAGGGAATTAAATGACACATTTAAAATTGTCAAGGACGAAATAATTTTGTACGAAAGACCCGATTCTTTCTTATTCGCAGAGGTGTCGTTCTTGAAACTCTCTTTATAGGCAGAGAGTGTTCGTTCAAAGTCATTTTTCCATTAAAACCAGTTTTATCTCGGTTTGTTCTTTTCTTCATTTGTTTCGAACCAAATAAACATCTTAAATCACCTATAATTTACTATTTGTAAGTGAGTGTAAAGAGCGGCTCTCTGCAAAGGCGATTGATCTACGCAGTTGGTATTCGCGAGTCACGCAGGTGCGCGTAAGTAAACAAATTAGACTGCGACGTAAAGGTTTGTAGTTATCGACTTTTGATTACATGTAGTAGTGTAAAATAAAGTATACCAGTCTAGCTAATAGGGACTGTTTTGTCTTCGTAAATAAAACAAAAAAACATAAATGCGAGTCAAAATAAAGAAACTGAAAATACCTAAAACATCGGAATATTTATTTCATTTTAGATGTGTCATTACTTAGTGTTTATAAACAAACGCAATTGTAATATGTTCAAGACATCTAAATGTGTTTCTTTCTAATAATAATCCCCCCTCCCATGTGATTTCAGAAAACCTATTAAAAATAGAAGTCGCGGGCTTCTGCCCGGCGACTAATGATCCCTGGGTAAACAAACCAGTACTAGGCTAGAAAATGTGCCTTGACCAAGGGCACTCCACCATGACCGTAGTGCCGCGACTGGGGATCGAACCCGGGACACCCGGTTTCGAAATCCCCGGCGCTAACCACTCGACCACAGCGGATTATATGCGCATAAAGGACAGTTATTATATATGCTTGTGAGTACTATAGAAAGGGTGATTCAAACCCTCCCAACTTCCCTCCCAACTTTCCTCCCAACTTTACTCCCAAGATCTCCCAACTTCCCTCCCAACTTTTCTCTCAACTTCACTGAAAGATGGCGGATTTCCAAGATTCATCCGAGTTAAAAATTCCCTCGGTTTTGTTGAAAGGTGAAAAACTATACTAGCGGGTAGATTTGTCTTACTTTAAATAAATAAGCTGCAGATATTAGAGAAAGTTTCTGCTAACCCTTTTCGTTTCTTAATTCTAAACCTTATATGGTTATACATTGTGCTCGAGACATTCGATTAAGTACTACAGCATTGAGTTTGGAAGTAATTTAATGAACACCTTTTGCTTAAAACGTGAAAAGTCACTTTATCTAGAGCCCTGAAGCTAACAAGATATGTAGCTTAGCAACACAACACAACGAATACATGTATTCAAATTCAGTGAGGCCTAACACCTTTTAACAGCGTTTTTTCAATGACACAGTGAAATTCGACGAGTTCATTGTATAGAAAGTGTATTGGATTAACTCATTTTATTAGTGTTTTGTACAAAGAAAAAAGCTAAATAGTGTCTTTGAAAAGATGTCTTTGCCTACATTTCTCTTTTTAATGGGAAAGTCTACAAATACCTTTTTACCATCAAATCTGGTGAAGTTTTAAACATGGGTAAATGAAAGTTCACGCCCTTCGACTTTAATTCTATTTACAAATATATACATCCGTTTGATGCATAAATTGACTTTGAAAACATTGCAGAATAACAAAATAGTTGGTGATCGCATGCAAAATGGTTTACTTTTCTATTTTTGTTGGTTGAAAGAGGCAAATGCATTACTGTATGAACTTAATTAGCTTTACGTTTTGAATTTTTGAATGATTTATACTTGCATAGACAATATAATTTATACTATATGTATGAAGAAAGGGACATGGAATCATATATAAACCAGTTTTTCTAGTACGTTCAAAAGTAGCCCGATCCACACACACACACACACACACACACACACACACACACACACACACACACACACACACTCTGCAGAAAACATGCAATTGCGTAGTGTTCATAGGTCTTTCAACACTAGCAATCTAGTCCTCTGCAGAAAACATGCAAGTGCGTTGTATTCATAGGTCTTTGAACACAATCTAGTCCTCTGCAGCAAATATTCAATTCCGTTGTGTTCATAGGTCTTTGAACACACGCAATCCAATCCTCTGCAGAAAACATGCAATTGCGTAGTGTTCATAGGTCTTTGAACACTAGCAATCTAGTCCTCTGTAGCAGATATTCAATTCCGTTGTGTTCATAGGTCTTTGAACACTAGCAATCTAGTCCTCTGCAGAAAACATTCAATTCCGTTGTGTTCATAGATCTTTGAACGCTAGCAATTTAATCCTCTGCAGAAAACATGCAATTGCGTTGTGTTCATAGGTGTTTGAACACTAACAATCTAGTCCTCTGCAGAAAACATGCAATTCCGTTGTGTTCATAGGTCTTTGAACGCTTGCAATTTAATCCTTTGCAGAAAACATGCAATTGCGTAGTGTTCATAGGTCTTTGAACACTATCAATCTAGTCCTCTGCAGAAAGCATGCAATTCCGTTGTATTCATAGGTCTTTGAACACAATCTAGTCCTCTGCAGCAAATATTCAAGTCCGTTGTGTTCATAGGTCTTTGAACACTATCAATCTAGTCCTCTGCAGAAAACACGCAATTGCGTTGTATTCATAGGTCTTTGAACACAATCTAGTCCTCTGCAGCAAATATTCAATCCCGTTGTGTTCATAGGTCTTTGAACACACGCATTCCAATCCTCTGCAGAAAACATGCAATTGCGTAGTGTTCATAGGTCTTTGAACACTAGCAATCTAGTCCTCTGCAGCAGATATTCAATTCCGTTGTGTTCATAGGTCTTTGAACACTAGCAATCTAGTCCTCTGCAGAAAACATTCAATTCCGTTGTGTTCATAGATCTTTGAACGCTAGCAATTTAATCCTCTACAGAAAACATGCAATTGCGTTGTGTTCATAGGTCTTTGAACACTAGCAATCTAGTCCTCTGCAGCAGATATTCAATTCCGTTGTGTTCATAGGTGTTTGAACACTAACAATCCAGTCCTCTGCAGAAAACATGCAATTCCGTTGTCTTCATAGGTCTTTGAACACTAGCAATTTAGTCCTCTGCAGAAAACATTCAATTGCGTTGTGTTCATAGGCCTGTTAACACTAGCAATCCAGTCCTCTGCAGAAAACATGCAATTGCGTTGTGTTCATAGGTATTTGAACACTAACAATCTAGTCCTCTCCAGAAAACATGCAATTCCGTAGTGTTCATAGGTCTTTGAACATTAGCAATCTAGTCCTCTGCAAAAACATGCAATTCCGTAGTGTTCATAGGTCTTTGAACACTACATAAATGTATATATAGGTATTTGAACACTACATAAATGTATATACAGGTCTTTGAACACTAGCAATTGCATGTTTACTGCAGACGACTAAATAAGGACGAGTAAACTGGTCTTTTCCTAACAATATCTCTTATGGCTCAACACAACCTATATTTAGGCTTCGTTTCACTGAGACGATTTTTTTTGAGTACCACCAACATAGGGTTGTGCTTGTCAAATAAGGATTGTTGAATGTGGAATACGCCCATTATCTAGATATCTGGTATATGTCATTGAAAACTACATCATTTAATGCATACATGTTTATCATTGAATACTGCTTAATTATATGTATAGGTAATTCAACACTTCACAATTATATCTTTAGGTCATTTGAACACTTGATCAGTCTATATATAGGTCATTGTACACTTGATCAGTATTTATATAGATCATTGAACACTTGATCAGTCTATATATAAGTCATTGTACAAGATATAGGTATATGGAGAGTCAGAACTATTTATGTAAATAAGGAATATATGTCAATGATTCAAAAGTTCGGTAAATAGTTCGTCTGTTGATAATTTAAGCAGACTTCGTGATTAACTTCAGTGCAGCCATTATTTCTCAAAAGTAGATACATATTTCTTCTGATGTTTTCGCAGATGTCGTGATCGACTCCAATGCAACCATTAATTAAAGTAATGTGTAATTCGAAGAGGACGGTTTAAATACTTCAATCGGGGACTTAGATAAGAGGGATAAGCAACTAAACAGTATGCATACTTATCAGCTGTTTCCTTACGTATTACCTGTCTCAGCATTTGTTTTTATTTTTTATTTATTTATAATCATACTCGCGCCATTTGCGTGGACAATATCAAAGGCAGAACTCGCTCATCACGGGATTCGAACCCGGGACCTTTGGTACGAGAGGCAGACGCTCTACAACAGCATTATTGTTTTCCAATTCTTTTCCCACTTAGTGTTTGCTAAACAGGGGAGTCGTTTATCCCTCTTATCTACGTTCCTGCTTAAACCGTACTGAAGGTTTTATTCAATGAGAATGTATATTTCGGTATTTAAAAAAATAAAATAAGATCGATTTTTTTTTAATGGTATTTAAAACATTATCTTATTTGACTTTTTGTTATGGATGCTCAGTCAGGTCTTTTTCCATACGTGTCATAATTACGCTTAGGTTGGTTTTCGCAGAGCACCGCTCATTTATCCATGGCCCTCTATGTGACAAACCAATACTGGGCTAAGATATGTGCTTTATACAAGGACACTATGTCCAACGCGAGAGGGTAGAATTCTATGGAAGTAAAGAAAAAACGAAATATGTTCAAATTCATTTTTTTTTTTTTTTTTACCTAAAAAAATCTATTGTTATAAGTGTTCGAGATCTTTCATTGAATAAACACATTCAGATTGTCATAAGCTTTGAAAATCATCCACATCACACTAAATATAGCGTTCAAAGGTGTTTAAAATATTTTTTTTAATATTTACATGTTCAATCAAACTGCAAATTTGAATATAAGTTAACATACATGACAGATATAACCATTTTCCCGATACTTTTTCGATGCCATTTTAGACTAGATGAGCAACAGCGATGGAAGATTCTGTGCGATCTGACTGGACCTTCGATGGTTGCACTTGGTGATCCGATCACTTAAGTCCATCCTGAAAAGACCCGAAGAAGGTAATCCTTTAAATGTTTTCATTATGAAATATAACATTACAATCAAACTAAGACTTACTATATCAGAATTAAAGTTTGTGATGAGGCAATGTTGGCAATGTTGGCAATGTTGGCGAACTAATCGATTATTAGAAAATAATCGATCTGAAAATGTTACTGATGCACTCAGAACAATTGTTTTCTTCCCATTCATAAATACTTCACTGTTTGTCACAACCTCTTTTTTTGCATTCAGACGACTTTGGACTTCCCTTAACCTGTCGACTTTAAGAGTAAAAACACTGTCTGAAAAGGACCCACAATGTTTTCAAATCCGATGAAGTATTATTTTGTATTAGCCCATGGGCAATGTCGTTTCTCATATGTCGCCAAAGCAGACGACTCTGAAGATTACATAACAAGAAAAGAGCTGAAACCTTTTCTTGGCCAAATCAGTCTGTACCGACAATAGCCGTTGATCTTGAGATCCTGGATTCGAACTTTCTTTCGAAAACTGTGATAACATTTGAATTATGAGTTGCGTTTAATAACTAAAACATCACAGTGTTAATAACCTTCCTTTAAGTGGTCGAGAGAAATGTTCACTGCGGTGAAGAACCCCGAGCCATCCACTCACCGAGTTTTTGATTTCAAGGTAGTCTATTGTGTCTCATGGTGATAAATGTATATGTGAGAAATGATCCGACTGCTAGACCTAGTCCGAATAGTACTACACTTCCACACCCATTTGTCCTGTTTGAAGGTCTATCCAGCTCGGCATTCTGAAACGGGAAAATAACAGACGATATTTACAATGAAATGAAGAGATACACTTATCAATCCTTTCCAACAAACACATGTACAGCAGACGACATGAAAGCATACAGGTAAAATGTACAACAATCTACAAATGAAAGTATAAATATTTGTATAGCGTTCAACATATTATAGCAAAAGGAGAGGAATCTTCATTTTTCAGCAATTTCTCCATATGTCAAACTGATTTCAAAAGATGCTCCAGATGCATATTAACTCAATCTATCCAAATTACTTGCTGTACGCGTAAATAGAGTTTAGAAGCGTCGCTACAAATGAGCCGTTACAAGAAAAAACCAACATTATGGACTCTGCGTAATGTATCGACCAAGATCAGCCTGCGCAGTCCACGCAGGTTAATCCGGGCCGACACATTCAGTCACAGGGGGATAGATGTATAGAGTAATGATTCTTGAAACAAAAAATCCACAGGAGGCGAAAAGTGTCTGTCTGGGTTAGCCTGCGCGACATGCTTCGGCTGATCAGGGTCGATACTTAACGCAGTCTACAATGTTGGTTTTTTCTCGTAATTCAAATGATTCAATTTTTTTACACATCATACTTTAATATTTCCTCTCACATAACAAACCTGCAGACGATTGTGAAAATAACTAGGCAATATTCTATATAAGTAAATGTATTTATAACAGAAAGTTTAATTATTTAAAAAGACAATTTATCCGTTTGCCACAATGTTTTCATCAGTCGCCTGAGGTAGATGCGTCAGAAAGCGTCTGTATGTGGGAAAGGGTTGCTTAATGTCCCCTATGTTCGATAGGCAGCTGGACACAAGGGGGAAACCAACAGGCATTGTGTATATACATAGATCTCATCGACTTACCCAGACCCTTACCCTAGAAATCCAGGGCACCAGCTTGTTTTGTATGAAGTATGATCTTTTCAGTTAAATTGGCAGAGATAAAGGTAAGATATGCAACCTCAGTTAAATTTGTTAAAGATAAAGGTAAGTTATGTAACCTCAGTTAAATTGGTAGAGATAAAGGTAAGATATGCAACCTCAGTTAAATTGGTAGATATTAGAGTAAGTTATGCAACCTCAGTTAAATTGGTAGAGATAAAGGTAAGTTATGCAACCTCAGTTAAGTTGATAGAGATTAGAGTAAGCTATGCAACCCTAGTTAAGTTGGTAGAGATGTTTTCACAGTTGTTTGCTTCTGATAATTTCTGTCAAGTTTGGAAAGGGTTAATTCCATGCGAACTCATACACTATATATAGCAATGTTTTTCTTTATGACTGAATATTTTGGATCTGCTGTGCATATACATGACTGTATTAACGGGGAGTAACTGAATGAAAGGAAATTAGATATTCTTAATTTTTATGTTTGCCTATTTGTCTTGCAGGATACACTAAAAGACTTTTTACAAAAACGTGAAACCGGGGAACTGTTGTACCAAAAGAGAACCAAACTAGACCAAACAATATTTAAAAAGGTATAACCCTTTCCCTCATATAGACGCTTTCTGACACCTCTGCAGCAGACAGCTTTCTGAAAGCATGGCGACAAAAGAAGAAATTGCTCAGAACGAGCAATTTCTCCTTTTGACACCATGTTTTCAACTCTATTTATAAGTTATACATTTATTTATAGAGGTTTTCTATTTATTTACCCAGACGGTTTCCAAAATTGTTTCCTGAAGATTTATTGTATGTGGGAAAGAGATAAATGAGTGGCACTACAAGTAAACCAACCATAATCTTTTTGTGACCAGTTAAGTTTAGAGCCAGATCACCTTGCTTAAGTCTGATCTAGGTTTGCACTGATTCTTTATAAGTTTAAGTCTTTCCTACCTACAGATGCATGCTTTGTAAATTATTCCTGTGCAAAATCACTTACCCAATGTGAAGATATTTTGGGGCTAATGTTGCTTTAACTAAAACTTATATATTATACATTAATTGCGAAATAAGCCTTCAGCTTATATTAATCAAGCTCGATGTCTACTTCTTGGAGACTTAACCAGTACTCCCGACGTTTGTGTGAAAAAATCCCAAAAGGCAGAACACGCTCATCACAGGATTCAAACGCAGGACCTTTCGTACGAGGGGCCATCGCTTTACCTCTGCACCACTGTCTTCCTTTGGTGATCCTCTACAAAGAGTGTTGAAATTTTCCCCATAGATCTGTTAAAAAAAGTGGCCACAAAGGGGCCGGTTTATTTCCTTCACATATATGTATAGTGAAAACTTTAAAATCATCTTTTTGCAAATATATCAGGCCTGATTTTATAGTAACTTTAGCACAAATATTTTTTAGGTGACCTTCTACCAAGATTGTTAAAAAATGTGATCTGTTGATTAGCAAGACCACCAGGATGCGATGCTTGTCTTGCTTGTATGCATAGAGTCATCCTCGGTACCCAGGCTATTCATAAAATATATGATACCCTGGGCAAATTGGCTGTACAGATCTCGTACTCATGAATAATTTATGAGGTGAAATGCAGCCGCTTGATTGGCCGCCTGACACAAACCTCAGGCGATACAAAAATTACCTTGTAGATACGGAGGAAATCGTGGTGCATGCTTTACGAAGTTTCGCTAGCCAATTTGCCCAGGGTATCATATATTTTATGAATAGCCTGGGTACCGAGGATGGCATAGAGTGAGAACATTGAAAACTCTTTAATTTAATTTTTAGCTCAACAACGGGAGCTATAATGTCATGACCCTTGCATCGGTGTTGGTGACGGCGGTGGCGTGGTCGTCCGGTTAAGGTTTTTTGTTTAGCTCATTTTTTATTTTTTTTCTCCCTATCAGTTGAGCATCTGTGCAGTACCCCGTGCTCTTGTTATTAAATCAGGTGAACGATTCAGGAGGATCATGGTCCTCTTGTTTATTTCTGTATTTGTATTTTTCAGGTCGACTTGAGTATCTCAAGGGATGGGTTTGTTCATTTTGGGGACCGAGTATGTCTCAGATGTCCTGGAGCTCTGGATAAAACCAAATTTTTCGCCCATGTGGAGCCCCGTTCCGACTGCCAGCTAGCGGTATTGCCCCAGATCAACAAAGTCATGTACTCTCAGAAATTTGAAGCGCCATGTAACGTGACTGGTAGTATGGACTGCACTGCAAACCTTCGTAGTACATTTGTCATCAGAAGGTGAGAGCTGAAATTTCATATTCTACATAATCAACCCCTTTTCTCACATGACATAATTTGTCCCATCCGCAGCAGATATCTTTTTAAAGTATTGTTGCAAAACGAGGTTTCCAATTTCATCTGCTGCAGATTTGTTGAATACATGTGGGAAAATGTTGGAGATATATTTATTTATTATACTATATCGAGGGCTCGGCGTCAAACGGTTGTAACTAAAATTCGTATTTTTTTACCAAGGTTAATCATCTCGCCATAAAGTCTTTATAAGCGTTAAATCATTTTTCTTGGTAAACAATGGAAATTTAGGTGCCATTGCTCGTTCTGAGCAATGGCACCTAAGTTTGCATTGTTTACAAAAGGGTCAAAATTGCCCCTAAACCAAGGTTTTCAAAATAGGTTTTTAGTTACAACCGTTTCACGCCAAGCCCTCGATATACAATATTACACCATGAGAGAAAAATAAAGACCAAGATCGGCTTGCATAAGTTTGTAGTTACCAGGAATCCTGGTCGTCATAATAAGCTGCTTATTTGTTAATTCTAGTAAAAAAAAATACTCAGTAAATTATATAATGTGTTCAAAAGTCAAGGATGATGAGAATATAAAATAGAGGAATTCAGGAGGATAAGTTTTAACCCTTTCCCACAAATGGATGCATTTTGATGCATGTATTGCAGACGACTGTCATGAGCTATTTCTATTTTTGCCACAATGTTTTCAACTCTTAACCTTTTCCCTCATATAGACGCTCTGACGCCTCTGCAGCGGACAGCTTTTTGAAAACATAGTGACAAAAGAAGAAATTGCTCAAAACAAGCAATTTCTCCTGTTGCCACAATGTTTTCCACTTTTAGTCATAGGTTACCCATTCAGTCATAGAGATTTTCTTTCTTTTTGACAAAATATGTTCAAAGTCATCTGCTGCAGAATCAGGGACATAGATAAGAGGGATAGGCAACTCCACCTGTACACCTGTTATCTGGTAAAAATATCACCCATAGAAATAAAATTTTCCAAATTTTCACATTTTGTAGCAAATAAAACTTTGAAGTCACATTTGGCACATAAACAAAACATACATATTCTGAAAGCTTAAGATTTCAACTACAGTTGAAAATATAATGAACAACTGGAATTGCAATGTATTTTGAACAATGATTGGTTTAAAAGACACTGATATCGGGATTTCTGTATTATTATTTTATTTTTTTTTAAATTAATAGACTGACATTCTTCATAAGGATAACATATTATCAAAATATGAAGATTATTGAAATATTTTTATCTACTGCAATAGAAGAATGTTTAAACTTCCAGAAAATATTTATTTCAATTTCATATCTTGAATAGTTTTTGAGTTTTACTTGCTACAAGTGTTGACACGGGTGATATTTTAGTATTCAATTTAGTTGCTTATCCCTCTTATCTATGTCCCTGGCAGAATTGTCGTATGTGGGTAAGGGTTAAGCCAAATAATTTTGCTTTTATTTATAGAAGACTTTAAAAATCGTAGTAATGGCTACTCTTTTTGGTGCCCAGGGTTGCGGGGTTATCCTAATGACTGACTGGCTGGTGTCAGGATAACCAGGAATGCCATGATATAACTGAACAATTATTAAAAGTGGCGTAAAATACCAATCAATCAATCAAGCTTTCATTTATAGAGGCCCGGCCGGGTAGCTCAATTGGTAGCGTATCTGACTCGTGATCTGGAGGTCACGGGTTCGATACCCGGTTGCGGCGCGTTCTTTCGGGCGATGTTTTCCATTGCCTCTCACCTCTGATCTATGTGAGAAAGTAGTCAGTGGCTTCGAAAGAATGTTGTGTAAGTACTGGTGTGGGAAAGCCAGGAAAACATGGGTAGGTGCACTGACCGCCGTGATATGACCAAAGCTGTTGAAAGCGGCGTTAAACTCCAAACAAATCATTTATAGAGCTATCCATTTCATATAAGAATAAGCCCTTTATGTGTACTGCCTCTATTTTAAATGTTAGTTTTAATCATGAAGGTATACAATGTATTGAGTTTAAGCTTTGATACTCACATTATAATGTTGATATTAAAACATATTGTAAAAGGCAGATAATTCAACAAGGGGTTGCCGACTTTGAAACTCAGATCATAAGGTTGACATTAAAACATATGGAAGGGTGGATAATTCAAAAAGGGATGCAACTCTTCTAATACTAAACAAGGGAAGTAAGTCAGTCAAACAATTACACACTGGTGCTGAGTTGTGGAATACTATATCAACCAACCTGTTGATTTAATTTACAGTAAAGACGGTACAAGGGACGGTGAACCTCTGGTGTACGGACAAGTCTTTTATCTAACCACCATGGATAACGAAGGGGGAAATGTATGTATAAATTTACTTATTATATTCACGCTTTCTGATGCCTCTTCAGCAGACGGCTTTTTGGAAACATAGTGACAAAAGAAGAAATTTGCTCAAAACAAGCCATTTCTCCTTTTGCCAGAATATTTTCCATGTTTAGTCATAGGTTATCCATTCAATTATAGAGATTTTCTTTTTTTTGACAAAATATGTTCAAAGTGGTCTGCTGCAGAATTGTCGTATGAGAGAAAGGGTTAAGCTTTCATTTATTGAACCCTTTCTCACCTGCAGAAGCATGTGCCATATATTTTTTAAAAATATTATGAAAAGAGGGGAAATTGTTCATAATGAGCAATTTCTCTTTTTGCCACAATGTTTTCAACTGTAATCAATATTCAAGGGAGTTCCCATATTTTTGCCTAGATGTTTTCAAAGTTGTCTGCTGCAGAGGGGTCAGAAAGCGTCTATATGTGGGAAAGGGTTAAACAATTGAAGTTATTGTTACAAATTTAGAAAAAACTTATTCATTTTGTTATCATGACGCCTCTTAACCTTTTCCCTCGTATGACAATTCTGCAGAAGACGACTTTGAACATATTTTGTCAAAAAATGGAAAATCTCTTTAATTGAATGGATAACCTATGACTAAAAGTGGAAAACATTGTGGCAAATGAAGAAATTGAGCAATTTCTTCTTTTGTCACTATGTTTTCAAAAAGCCGTCTGCTTCAGAGGCGTCGGATAGCGTCTATATGAGGAAAAAGGTTAACTCAAGGTCATTCTGTGATGCCTTTGAAATGCATTTTTGTTCCAATGATAAGATGAGAATATGTAAGCATTAATAAGAGGCAATTTCTTTCTTTTACCACAATTTTTTCAGCCCTGTATTAGAGTTATTCTTCATATTGTCTTTTTTAATCTTCCATCTTTTATTTCACAAGAGAAACATGACATATTTACTTCTTCAACACCACTTTCTTCGAGTATTAAACTCCTATTTTCACAACCAATCCTGAACTTTTAAATGGGAAACACCCACTTTATTCGAAATTATCACATTTCTGATATTTCGAGATTGTCATGTTAAATATTGGGCAGAATTGGGAGAAATAAAATCTAAATAGAACATTGATATCTTTTTCACTGCAAAAATGGATAATGCTCAAACTGTTCTCAATATGGGATATATTCACTAAATTGCAGGATTGTCCTATGACAAAATTATAGACTAAGCATTATTAACCCTTCTCCACATACAACTTATTTGCAGCAGACGACTTTGAACATATTTTGTCAAAAAATGGAAAATCTCTATAATTGAATTGATAACCAATGACTATAAGTGGAAAACATTGTGGCCAAAGGTGAAATTGCTCATCATGCAATTTCACCTTGGCCACAATGTTTTCAAAAGTCGTCTGCTGCTATTACGTTAAAATGTGTCTGCAGGTGGAAAAGGGTTAAGCAAATTCTACTGTAATTTCTACGAAATTTCATTCATTGAAATGATTATGATGTATATTTCAGCTTTTACTACAAAGTGACCGAGTGTCCCTCCACAAATCTCCAAACAAATCGCGTCATCAGGAACTTTGTCTCGTTGCGGAGCCTTCTGCCTTGACCGAATGGAAAATCTTGCACAAGAAACCTAAAAATGGATTTGAGTATGAAGGCGTACCAGTCCCAGTAAGTTATTTATTAATTAAACTACAACAAATCAGCAGCAGATGACTTTGAAAACATCTTGGTAAAATTATGGAAAGTCTCTATTAGTTAAAGTTTTATTATTAAAGAAATGAAAACATTGTGGCAAATGGAGAAATTGCTCATTATAAGCAATTTCTCCTTTTTCCACAACTTTTCCAAAAATTGGCTGCTGCAGAGGCTTTAAAAGGAGTCTGTATGAGTGTGACCAACCGATTCCTTGATAAAACAACTTCTGATGTCCCTTCTGTAGAAGCAGACATTTGAAAACATCATACAGTGTAAAAACAGATAACTATAAAAGTACAACATTGTGTCAATGGTTAAGATTAATCAGTTGAATAGTTCCCTTTCCCACTTACAGACAGATTTTTAAAACTTTTTGACAAAAGCAGAAATTGCTCATGATTAGCGATTTCTACCTTTGTTATAAAGTTTTAAACAAATTATAGGGTTTTTCCATATATTTGCCTAGATGTTTTTTAAAGTCGTCTGCTGCAAGATTGTTGTATGGCGGAAAGGCTTCATAAGAAAGCTTATATAGGAGGTTTATATAAACAAAAAACCACTTCTTTATACTTTATCTAATTACAAACAATAAATCACTTAACCCTTTTTCACATACAGACAATCTGCAGCAGACGACTTTAAAAACATCTTCGAAAAAATATCAAAGATATATAAATAAAAATAATGCTATTGTATAAAGTTGTAAACAATGTGGCAAAAGTTGTTTGCTGCAGTTGCATCAAAAGATGTCTACATATGGAAAAGTGTTAACAGTAGGACAAATTTCAGTTTATTTGCCATTAAAATTTGATATACCAGTATTTTGACAGCAAGACAATTTGGCAAAAGTGAAAATATATGTTTATTCAGTTCATTCGGTGGATTCATTCCTTACATCATTTATCACCACTGTAACCTTTGAAAGTAAATCATGGAAGTTGAAGATTTACACAGTGCTAAAAGTTATCTTTTATCTAAGTCCTCTTTTTGCCACAATATTCTCAACTTTGTATCATAATGCGATTATAACCCTTTCCCTCATATAGACGCTTTCTGACGCCTCTGCAGCAGACAGCTTTTTGAAAACATAGTGACAAAAGAAGAAATTGCACAAAATGGGCAATTTCTCCTTTTGTCACAATGTTTTCCACTTTTTGTCATAGGTTATCCATTCAATTATGGAGATTTTCTATGTTTTGATAAAATATGTTCAAAGTCGTCTGATGCAGAATTGCCGTATGAGGGAAAGGGTTAATATTTAAATCAGATTACTCAGCTTTCTGACGCCTCTGCAGCAGACAGCTTTTTGAAAACATAGTGACAAAAGAAGAAATTGCACAAAATGGGCAATTTCTCCTTTTGTCACAATGTTTTCCACTTTTTGTCATAGGTTATCCATTCAATTATGGAGATTTTCTATGTTTTGATAAAATATGTTCAAAGTCGTCTGATGCAGAATTGCCGTATGAGGGAAAGGGTTAATATTTAAATCAGATTACTCAGTTTTGTGTTAAATGCTTTCATCCCTTTTTCACTTAAAACAAATCTGAAGCAGACTACTTTGAAAAGGTAAAATAATTGAAAATCTCTAGAAATAGAATTATTGAATTATAAGAGTTTAAAACCTTGGGGCAAAAGGAGAAATTGCTCATGATGAGCAATTTCTTCTTTTGCTACAATGTTTTCAAATGTTGAATGCTGCAGATGAGACTAAATGCATCTGGTGGGTGGTAAAGGGTAAAAGAATGTACAATCTGCAAAATTATAAGATGTAAACATTGTGTAATAAAAAAAAAGTTGTGAGCTGTAGATGCTTCAAAATGCGTCTGCATGTAGGAAATGGTGAAATAAGTTTAAACTAAATATATATCATATCCGGTAATTAATTAATATTTGTAAATCCTTTAATTCCAGGCTAATGATAAGGTGATCATTAATCACTCCAAAACGAATCAAGATTTATGCGTAGAGGAAGAGATTATCACACGAACATCCTTCGGAACGAGGGAATACGAAACCACTGCCTGCACCATGTTGGATTCACACCGAGCAGAAAAGGAGCAAAATCATTGGATGCTTGTCATGGGAGTGCCTGGAGATGATATTTACCCCGTCCAACATCAGGCGGTTCCAACGCCCTCACAGCAGTCTTCATATTCTTAGGTCTTTCCTTAATATATTGATATATTGTTTGTGTGAAAAAGGACAGATTTTATAATATTTGATTTTGGATAAAAAATCATACATGTATTTCTTATGATCCTGAAAATATAAGTTTGCAAAAATATATTTTTAAAAAATTTATCAATGAAACTTGTCATGTCTGTCCAAAATAATGAAGATTGTGCTTAAATTTGAATGAACGAGAAGATACTAATTTAAACAGTTTAATCTTTTTGTATTCCTACTATATACCAAATGTGATGTTAATTAGCTTTGTCTGTTTCTATACCATCTGAGGAAAATAAATAAATTTGATGTATAATTTTATATTGAGTTGCAAGCGTTTGGGGATAAAGAAGAAATTGCAGGCTTGAAGCAATTTCTACATTTTCCACAATGTTTTCAAATATCATCTACTACAGGCATTTATAGCCCTCTAATCAAGTTAGATGATTAAACAAATATTTAGAAGATAACATTTATTTAAAGTAATAAGATTGCTTATCAGGTGATGGAATTTTTAAATTTTTTGAAAAAAAAAAAAAAGAAGATATTTTTGGTTCATAAAAGATCCCTTTTACAAGATTATGCATAGAAAATCAAACATATAGGTATAGCCTAATAATTTGTTAAAAATTGTTTGGAAAATCACAAAGTACTTTTTAAGATGACAATTTAAATGCTAAAGTAATGTTAATAATATGAGAAAAATGCTTTATAGCTGTGTGATTGGTTATTTGTTAATTTTTATTTCAACATTAATTTTGTTGATATTATCACATTTTGTATCATTGTTTTTACGCGGTATAGAACAAGTTCATTTACAGAAATTAAAAGAAATATGATAGCAATTTCATACCTAAATTGTCAATGGTTGCATACTCATATTCTACTGAAGCTTTAACGATGCCATAAAAAAAGATTCTGCTATTTTGGCAATGTTTATAAATTATGGGTTGCTCTATGACAAAATGATAGGAATGTCTTTTGTATTTTAATGTTTTTGTTCTATATATATGTTCATAACAAAGATAATGTACATCGGATGACTGACAGAAAAGCAAGCATGACTTCATCTCGTCATGCAGTCATGTTTAGAATATAGCTACTTTAGCTTGTGTTGTTCACCATATGTAAAGTCTGACCGAAATCTTCCCTATTTACATTAGGGAACAAGACCCCCTTTCTGCCTGTAGTTGCTTATTTACATTGTTAGAATTGAATAAATACAAACGTAACAAACTCAACAACATATTTACATATCCTTAGAAATATATAGCGTACATAGGCAAAAGTTTTTTTAAGTTAGTACAGGGTCTATCGATCAAGTATTGATAGACCCTAGTTACTTGCTTCAATAATATTTTATATGGTCTCTATAGTATATGCTGTTTTTAGAAACATAACATGATGTTTTTTACTATGCAATGTTTTAAACAATCAGATTACAAACAGCATTAAATGGTATTATTTATATTCCATATTTAAAATCAGGGCCGATACTTACTTACAATTGAAAAGATTATGTATATGACTTAGTCTATTTTGAAGAAAAGAGTTTTAAACATTGTGGCAGAAGGAGAAATTGCTCATGACGTTCAGTTCATGAGTAGGTTTTGAACAGGTGTCAAACTCTATCTAGTTAAGGTAATTGGTTATTATGGATCCTGATCTATAATATCTTAATAGATTAATAAAGTGAATGATTTATGATATCTTTAAAAGCAATAATTTGTGAATTATACAGCATAGTGAAATACATTGACATTGCATACCATGCTGCAAAGGCAGTTCTATGGAATATAATGAGAAAATAAATTTTGCATACTGTTTAATATGAAATGTATCAAACAATAAGTTGCAGTCTGAAGTTGAAGCCAAACTTGTTTACATATATTTATGTAATAGCATTAATGTGAACTTTCCTTAATGGCAAAGCCTAATTGAATGCAAACAAATGCAAATTAATATGAAATTAACACTTCATTCTTGCATATGCATTTTGACACATCTGTAGCAGACGATGTTTGAAAACATTATTGCAAAAGAAGAAATTGCTCTAGACAAGTAATATCTCCCTTTGCCTATGTGTTTTAAACTCAATTCAGTTACTATACTTTCAGGTTAAGATATTAACTATACTTTTTCCTAGATGCTTATATTTAATCCTTTCCCTCATACGACAATCCTGCAGCAGACGACTTTGAACATATTTAGTCAATAAATAGAAAATCTCTATAATTGAATGGATAACCTATGACTGAACGTGGTAAACATTGTGGCAAAAGGAGAAATTGCTTGCTTTGAGTAATTTCTTCTTTTGTCACTATGTTTTCAAAAAGCTGTCTGCGTCTATATGAGGGAAAGTGTTAAAATCGTCTGCTGCATACATGTCAGAAGCCCAAAGGAGCTGATTGAAAAATGGTTACATTATTACTGTTATTGTGAAAGTTCAGTATGCAATGAAGAAGTAATTGTTCAATTGTCAGTTTTGCAATTAAGTCAAATTCACTGTGTTACACAAAAAGTTGTTATGTTGTAACCAACCATTTTAGTATTATCACAGAAAAATATACTTTTGTACTGAAATATATGAATGACTCCAGCATTAAATATCTGTAGTATTAGCAAATAAGTATTAACTATGTCTTTTTGTCACTGTTAACCCTTTCCCACTTACAACAAATCTGCAGCAACCACATTTTAAAAAATCTCAGCAAAAGTTTAGAAAATACCTTAAAATGAAGATATAGTTATTGAATAAGGTTGAACAAAATTGTGGCTATAGTAGAAATTGTTCATCCTTATAATTTGTCCTTTTTCCACAAACTTTTCAAAAATCCTCTGCTGCACATGCATTACAACTTGTCTTCATATAGGGAATGATTTTATATTTCATTCTTTCCTACAACATCCAAATTAACCTGGATGGTCTTTTCAATTTCCATTTTAAATAAAGATGTCAATTAGTAATGTGAATGTTAAGATGGAAAAGTGCCCGATAAAGAACAATGCCGCTAAATATAAAGTAAAACAGTACAATACAAGTTCTTGCAACTCTTATTCTTCTTGCATCTTGGCTGAAAAACATGTTTTGAATTGAGTGTCGGTCCAGGAAAACTAACCTTATCATACAGTTGTTGACAACAATTTGTCTGTGTATCCATGATGTCATATCAAAATGGACTCATGATGGTCAGAAAATTCCTGAAACCCTCTGCCACTAATTAACGAAAAGTGTAGAGCCAAGTCAAACTGCAGGGATGTTCAAGTTGATTTGGATCTGCATTGATTGCACATGTTGTAAGATTGGTCTTCAAAAGCAGCGCTTCTTTTGTTGTGTCCTTTTGTCTTTCCTCCGCTTGTGGGATACATTTAGTTACATTGTCATTCCAGAGGTCCATCTTTCACACTTGGTTTCCACTCAATAATAAAGAGTTTCCTAGAACCCACAGTCTACATACTTCATAAGCCAAAATTCATTCATAGTTGTTATCCAAGTCGAATTATGCTTTCCTACGAAATTGAAAAAAAAAAACCACTTATAAATTCTTCTTCTCCCAAATGGATGGTAGATTTACAAATACTTTTGTAGAAATGCTCAATGGGTGATCCTCTATCATAATTATTTAAGCCATTTTGAAGGGTAAAAAAATATGGCCGCCAGGCACCATCGGGCTGTTTCGACTTAAATGACTAGAAGTGAAAACTTTAAACATCTCATTCTCCGAAAAAATTGGACCAATTTACAAATAACTTGTAGAAATATTCCTTGAATGACCCTCTATCAGATTCTTTAAGTCATGCAGAATGGTAAAAAAGCATGGTTACCAGTGGGTTGCTGCTGTTTTCATTGTATGGCAATAGTGAAAAGTTTAAACATCTTCTTTCCGAAAGAGTAAGACTGATTTACAACTACGTTTATTGTATTGTTATTTAGTAGAAATGTTAACTAGTCATTAAGGAGCTTTTACGTTTTACCCATTATGCCCATTGTGTAAGAACTGAACACTTCTTAACCATTTCATTGGTGACCATCTATCAGTTCTTCAAGTCATATTTATTTCATTTTGACAACAGGTTCAGGTTATTTCGCCTTGTGTAAGTGCTAAGTGGAACTATACTGACCCTCGCATTAGGCCTCTTGTATTAGCCTACCTGACCGCACACTGAGTTATCGTGGTCTACGGGTTGGAATGACACATCGAGTTGCATAACTATAACTAAAAAATTGTTGAATGCCGCGTAAAAGACCAACAAATCAATTGTTGACGCCGCGCAGAAGTGCGTTGTCAGTATTGAATACAATTCAATTATGTACTATGGGGTTACGTAATCGAAAAGGGAGCAACCAACATTATTATTGTAAAGAAAAACTTTGTAATATGCTTTAAAAAAACCAACCTTTATAAATCATAAAATTGTATTTACTGATTTAAGAAACAACAAGATGCAAAGTACGTATGTACGGAATTCATTTAGGGCCATCGCCTGTGAATGTGTTGATCTGAAACACAATACTCGATAGTACAATGATGAAAACGGGAAATCACGAAACTACAACAACAAAAACACGACAGTTCGATAACGAAAACGAATTAATACGACAGTACGATGATGTTAATGCGATGTACTATCGTGCTCCACAATCATACTGTCGCGTTTTCACCATCGACAAGAGTTTCTGCAAGATGCAGCAGTTCGATGTTAGCGCGGGAATCAGCATTTTATGGCTTAAGAAATACTGTTTGATTCGAAAAACACGAAACCCGCTTTTAAATATATGATATAAATTTATGATAACAATAGTTGTTTAGTTAAATACGTAAAACGAAAACAAAAATACCTTTTCCCAACGTGTTGACCTCGATCTCCTAACATTATTGTAAACATTTGTCTGCGCATGTGCGTCTTTTTTCCCCCTTAATATATTCTTAAAATCGCAAAATTGAGTACAATAACTTGTTGACCTCGATCTCCCAAAATTATTGTAAACATTTGTCTGCGCATGCGCGTCCTTTCTTTCCTTAATATATTCTTAAAATCACAAAATTTAGCACAATAACTTCTGCAATTATGACGGTAAGTCAATAGAAAAGAGGGGGAAATGTAACGGGAACTGGGTATAGATATCACTTATACAGCCTTGCTGTGGAAGCCGCCTTTTATAGTGACGTTGGTAGAGTGGTTGACTTTTTTGTAAAGTTAAGCAACGTTCATCGCGGTTAGTGCCTAGATGGGTGACCCGCGATGGCTAAACGCGGCTACACGTTACACTGTGGTTTTGAATTTTATTTTAATTATAAATCAAAGCGCCGATGGAACTGTAATGGCGATCATATAGAAAATCCTTCAACGTAACAAGCAGTATCACGGCGTAGGCCTTGCGATTTTCAAGAATAGTGCACTCTGGCGCGGTTAAATTTGAGAAAATATGCATCTTTTGACAGTAGAATAATGTTAGTTTGCCAGATCGTTGTCTTTGTGCTTTTTAAGTTACGTTCTAAAATTGGCCATGATGTGTTCAAAATTTAAGAAATATCTAGTTAGTACTCGATAGACTACCGTTTTAGCTCATTAGATATTTGTCTTGTTCAATTTCGTTCCTTCACATTGAGGGTTTTCTCCCTAGAAAAGTTAAACTGCTTCGATTTTTTTTTAGAGCAAAAACAAACACAAAAATTGCTCACGAAGCACAATTTCTCTATTTGCCAAACTGTTCAATTTACACAAATATAGGCATATATGATAATGCTCGATCTCCAACTAAATTAGGCTGCACTTTTATTATTGATTGCTAATTAACTCTAGAACGTACAGAGGGTTGCGCTCGAACGTGGGTACATACTGACATCGTGTCATTTAAACGTTTTCAAACCAGTCTTATCATCTAGACTCTTTCATATATTGGAACAACTACAAAATAAAGCGTAGAACCTTTTGGCATTTCCAGAAGCCTTCTACTGCATCATTGAGGTGTTTTGAGTATCATGAGCGTTCTTTGCAAAGCAGATAGAACGCGCAATGATATTTATTATCTGCCTAAACATGAAGAAAAATAATATTTACATATTTTAACTCTATGTAGATATTATCTCGATAAGTCCCAAATCTAAGTATCAATCCGGTACCAAAGTAGCACTGACATGATTATTATTAATCGTGTCTCTGCATGACTGACGGAACTTTACACTTGGCGGTTTAAAGGATGTAGGTTAATTGGTTTGCAGTAGTGAATACAAAGTCAACGGGCTGTTTAAAACTGACTATGTAATTTTTTCGTTGTTGTTAGTGAGATTTAAGAACAATCAATAACCATTCTCGCGAGCTACTTATAGAACCTTTAGGAATTTCCAGACGCCTTCTGCTGCGTCATTGAGGTGTTCTAAGTATCACGAGAGTTATAGAACGCGCAATTATATTTATTATCTGCCCAAACATGAAGAAAGATAATATTTTACATAATTTAACACTATGTAGATATTATCTCAATAAATCTCAAATCTTAGAATCAATCCGGTACCAAAGTAGCACTGACATGATTATTATTAAACGTGTCTTTGTATCACTGATGGAACTATATATTTGGCGGTTTAACGGATGTAGGTTAATTGGTTTGCAGTAAGGAATAAAAAGTCAACGGGCTGTTTAAAACTGACTATGTAATTTTTTCGTTGTTGTTAGTGAGATTTAAGAACAATCAATAACCATTCTCGCGAGCTACTTATAGAATCTTTAGGAATTTCCAGACGCCTTCTGCTGCGTCATTGAGGTGTTCTAAGTATCACGAGAGTTATAGAACGCGCAATTATATTTATTATCTGTCCAAACATGAAGAAAGATAATATTTTACATAATTTAACACTATGTAGATATTATCTCAATAAATCTCAAATCTTAGTATCAATCCGGTACCAAAGTAGCACTGACATGATTATTATTAAACGTGTCTTTGTATCACTGATGGAACTATATATTTGGCGGTTTAACGGATGTAGGTTAATTGGTTTGCAGTAAGGAATAAAAAGTCAACGGGCTGTTCAAAACTGACTATGTAATTTTTATTTGTTTAGAACAAACAAATTTAGTAGCTGCAATTCTGAAGCCATTCGTCTTATGGAAAAGTCCATGAATTTCATACGCGTGAAAGTAGTACTCAATACTTGCTCTTACTTTTCAAAGATATCACGATTTTTGAAATAATGATACATTTATATCGTCTTTGTTTTCTTATGTGGTTATTATATTCAAAGAGAATTTGGAAATAAAATAAATATTGTATTTTAAAACATGAACGCGGAGAGATTTATGAATCTCAATGAGTGAACTGCTACAGGGAGAACTATTTCCGATTTAAGCTCCATGCAGATACGGTATTTGAATTTTCAATCACGCATTGAAAATGTAGATAAAAACAGAATTGAAAATATTTTCTTTGTGCCTTTGTCGGCCATATAAATATAGTATAAAGAATTAAAAAAACAAATATGTGCGTCATAAAATGCATTTAAAATGAGAGTAACACATTTGCAGAGAAATCGTGATCGTCGAATTCTATTTATAAATACAACGGTATGGGGGGAGGGTCTAAAGTGCGGACGCGATCTGCGGACAAATACATTATAGAGGGAAAATGCGGACAAATGCAATGTAGAGGAAAAATGCGAACGCTATAGAATATAGAGCAAATCTGCGGACGCTATGATTTGTTGTAAAAAATGTTTTATTAAAGATGGGCAAATGTGTATAATTTGTTACATATGATCATATCCGGGGTTTACTTTGTAAATATATAATGTGTTTGATTGCTTTTATCAGTGATATAGATTAAACCAAAAATCGAGATCATGCTGAAATCGAATCTCTTTGTAAAGTGTTTTAACGACTTTCCTCTGTATATCATATCTATAGATATCAATAACGAGAATTGATGGATTGATTTTCCGACAAGTAAATGTCTTTTGACGCATCTGCAGCGGACGAAATTTGAAAACATTGCACGAATAGAATAGGTTGCTAGTAACTAGCCATATGTTTTGCTTCAATTATATCCTCTCCTTTACAATCGATTGAAGGGTCATGGGTTCTAGTTATTGTTTGGCCTCTTCATTTTCTACTTTGTAACTTTCAACAGTTTTCCATGTGCCATACTACGAGGCAAATGATCCATGCAACATTCTATTCTGTAGGGTACTTGGAAGGGGCAGAATAATTTAAATAACAAATAAACAATAAGTATATATATATATACAACACTTTTAATCTTAATTTGTTTCTAGTAATTATATATATATTCAACAATAATACTAATCTATAGCAAATAAGTTAAATGTTTTTTTCTTGCTGTGTAAATAGTAAAAAGCAACATATGTTGAAAACATTGTGGGAAAAGGAGAATTTGCTTATTTAAACAATTTCTTAATTCCCATAACCTTTCTTTACCGTCGTATAAACCAAATTTGTATTTGAAGGCTGTCATAAGTAAAAAACTTAAATGTTGCCAATTTAATCACATATCTTATCATTATAATAGCCAAATAATTAACAAAAGTTACAATTAAAGTCCGCATCTGTTGTCGAAATATCCACAGGTGCATTAACACAAGATTTGTGAAACCAATTTGTGCATATATCACATTGTACCATGACGGTATCGACACAGCCCGGCAAGTTACAAATACATAAATGTATATGAAAGGTTTATTGGGAAAAGTGGTTACATTTATAATTTGTTTGGAATGACACTCGTACACAATGGTAATTAACAGTGTATGGTCACGCATCCTTAATTGATTTGTCAAGCTTAAACACCCTTTAAAGGAAACAGCGGCCGGTGGTTTTCTCTGGAGCATTTAATCCTTTTATAATGCAAATGAACTCAAAAGCCTCTGAAGTCTGAAGTATGTTTCTTTTAAAGTGCTCATATAAATATTAGTACTGCCTTTTTCCACAATATTTTCTACATGATTTCAATTACTCTTTCATTTGGATAGATGTTTCTTGTTTAGCTCACCTGAGCACGAAGTGCTGAAAGTTAGTTATTGTGATCTCCTTTTGTCCGGCGTCTGTCGTCCGTCAACATCTTCTCCTCAGTAACGAGTGGGTCATTTGGGATGAAACTTCACAGAAAGCATCCTCTCATTGACTTCACCAGAATTCCTTCAAATGTTTGTGATTCATGCAGAATTATGGTTTCCATGGCAACGAAAATAAAATAACTTTAAAATTCTTCTTCTACCAAACTGGTTGGCAGATTTTCAAATTATTTTAAAGAAGTGTTCCTTGGCCGCCAGAGAGCGGGGCTTTTTTGCCTTATATGGCTATAGTGCAAACTCAAAAAAATCTTCTCCTCCAAAAGTGTCAGGCCGATTTTCAAATATTTTTGTAGAAATGTTTCTAGGGTGACCTTCTATCAGATTCCTTCCAGCTAAGTTGATTGGTCGAAAAACATGGCCGCCAGCGGGCGGGGCTTTTTTGCCTAATATGGCTAAAGTCAAAACTTGAAAAATCTTCTCCTCCGAAAGTGTTTGGCCAATTTTCAATTCTTTTTGTAGAAATGTTCATTGGGAGACCATCTATCAGATTCCTCCAAGCCATGTTGATTGGTCGACAAACATGGCCGCCAGGGGGCAGGGCTATTTGGCCTTATATGGCTATAGTGAAAACTTGAAAAATATCTTGTTAAGCAGGAAGCTTTTGAGTAAGATTTTAGAAAACCTTTGGTCAATTGTGATTTTTTTTTGTAACAAAAATTGGTAAATACTTAGATGAGTGAGTAGGGGCCATACTGGTTATCCATTTGTTTTACATGTCTTTTGAAACTTGGAAATTAAATATAATATTCACATGTATGTCTCATGATTTATTTTTATAGACAACTAAAATGGCATTTAATTTTAACGGATGCGTCATTTATTCTTTTACCCGAAGTTGTAATATTTATAAACAATGCATAGTTTATAAATCACACATCTATGCAAAGGCAAATGTTTGAACAGTTTTATGTACCCAAACAAATTCAGTGCCTTCAGCGCTTTGATTTGGGTTGGTGTTGTTTCTGTTTGCATTGTGGCGATCTGTTGTATTTCTAAACTTAAAACTTTCCTGCCCATACAGTGTGTTCATTCAGTCCATTGTATTCTTGCTATATGTTGACTATACATGCGAACCTTTTCTTTTAATTTCATAAATGCTTAATTTTGATCATAAATATATTTTTTAAATTACTTCGTGTTTTGTGTTTATATACTCCCGTTTTTTGTTATCATACTTCTGCTAAACTGGAAGGAGAATAGACTTCCCGCTCTCCTTCCAAAGCTTGTGTCATACTTAACTTATAACAAGAGGCATTAAACCTTAATATATATGTTAATATTTAAGAACCTATTTTTTTTTATATCTAATTGATCTACTTAGAGCAGATTTAAAAGCGTTTATTGGTAAAAAATAAGAAACTTCAGATTGTATGACACATTATAGTTGCAGTCAATGTGAAGCAAACTGTAAACGAAATGGTTTCAGGACTAAACTTGTCATCTCACGACTAAACTTCACATGCTGAATATCACATAGATTGCTGCATATAAAACTTCTAATCTCTACATCAAAATTGATCCTTTCTGCTCTTGGTAACGTTTTATTATAGGATATGGTAGCCAGGTGAGCAATGTAGGCACATCTTCAAACCAGGGTAGAAAATGTATCGTTTTTTATCAATAAAGTGAACTTGAGTCGTTTTCAATTGACCCGATGAAGGGGTTTCCTATTTAAAAATACTTACCCCGTTACTGACAGGGTAGAATTTGTGATGGAAAAAGTGTCGAAAACAAGAAAATCTCACCGATTTTGGGGTTTGTAATATGTCAGTTATCTATTTTAATGCCCCAAATACAAAAATAACACTTATTTTCCTAAAATTGGAAATTTTATTTTTTTTCGACAGTTGGGTATCTGGAGTTTAGTCGCTTTAAAATAAAGGGACATTTGACCTTGTTCGAAATAGTAACATCCTGTCTGTTCACACGATATTTAAATGTACTGAACTGCAGCTGCATCTTTCCAGTCATGCTTCAAAATCATGCGCGGCGTCTTTGATACTTTGCATCAAAATTCGTCTTGTTATCAATTTTGAATGAAAAATTCAACTTGGGGATTTTCATGTACATATACCTTGACACGGTAGATTGTCTTTATCTCACCTGAGCTGCGGTGTGCGTGGCCGGTAATAATGTCTACCCTTTCCCTGATATAGACGCTTTCTGACGCCCCTGCAGCAGACGGCCTTTTGAAAACATAGTGTCAAAGAAGAAATTGCTCAAAACGAGCAATTTCTCCTTTTGCCACAATGTTTTCCTCTTTTAGTATTTTTTGACAAAATATGTTCAAAGTCGTCTGCTGCAGAATTTTCGTATGAAGGAAAGGATTAAACATCATCTTCTCTTAAACCATACTTGTATGTTAATAAACATGGCTGAAGAGCGGATTATGAAAAAGGGGTAAAGGACAACATTTTGAAACTCTTATTCTCTGAAAGTGCTTGTCTGATCCCAACATAAGTTGACAGAAATGTTCCGAAGATGATTATTAATAAACACTGTTTGAAAAAAAAAACCAGCAGTGGCGGCATCAGATAACGAGTAATGTGACACACTTTTAAAAGTGCTTGTCTTATTTCAAGATAATGTGACAGAAGTGTTCCTATGGATACCCTCTACACAGTTTGTTTACGTTATTTTGATTGGTTATAAAAAGAACAAGCTCCCTAGTGAAAAGGACAAGTTGCACTTAAAATTCAGATTCACTTTAACCCTTTCCCACATATAATAAATCTGCAGCAGACGACTTTGAAATTGTCGAGTGAAAAATATAGAAAATCTCTATAAATGATAGTATTATTATTGAATAGAGTCGAAGTCATTGAGGCAAATGTAGAAATTGCAGTTATGAGCAATTGCTCCCTTCGTTACAAGTATTTCAAAATACGTCAGAAAGCGTCTTTATGTGGGAAAGGGTTAAATGAAAATATTGATCTCGATTTAAAGTGTATATTATCAGGAGGGCTTTCCAGGGCCCCATGGTCCTTTTTATTTTGAGTGTTAGGTGTTGGTGCCACTTTCAACAATTCCTTCGTTATAACACAAAGTTTCCTGGGTAATTTCCGATTAATTCTGGTCCATTTATCCTGACATCAGGGATTCAATAATTATGCTAACACAATAATCCCGATCGCCATGGAGCGAAAGCCATTACTACCATTTTCATAATCTTTGATATGGCCAGACTGGGGATCGATAAAGCGTTCTCCCGCAGCGAGACTTACCACTACACAATCGAGGCGATTAAAGCTTAGATGCTAATGACATGTACAGTTGTGACGAGTGTGTGTAGGGAGGGACTTCTGAAAATATTGTGGCACAATGAGAATGTGTTCATAATGAGCAACTTCTCCAATTGCCACTACATCATTGACTTTTTGCCCCAAATATGTTTCCAAGGTTGTCTGCTGGGATCTTTTTTTATAATAGATGATAAAAGAAAGAACAAACGTGTACATTTTAGTATTGCTAATCTAATTGACAATGCGTAGTCACTGAGTACATTGTGCGATAACCGATTACATGAGTGTTAAAGTATGACAACAATTGGATAAACAGTTCAAAAAGTCGTCCAGCTTAGTACATCATTCGCTCATCTCCGCTTGTCCTAAAATTGAAAATATCCCGGGAAAAGGATGACATCTTGAAAAATGAAACTTTAACATATTTTTAAACCTACTTGGAGTGAAAGTAAAGAGAAAAGAGGAAAACGTACTTTTTGACAAATCTCCTCATTCTTTACAACTACATTTTGCTTTGTAAAGTACTGATGCGGCTTATATGAGGGAACGGTATAAGACGTTTGATATATTACCTCCCCAGAGAGCATCATCTAGTGTCCTTGCATGATTAAAAAAATGAGGAAAACTATTATATATAGACATATCTAAGACTATACATAATAATTTTGTTTATAGACAGTAGAAATGTCTATATAAAATAATTTTGTTTATAGACAATAGACATGTCTATATATTCTCGAGCATCCGTAATTCGTGAGTGTAAGGCTTCAAAGACAAAATATGCAGAAGGCTTTGAAAACTAATAATTCACAAAAAAAAAAAAAAAATCTTGAATACACATGTGTTCAACAAGTCCGAAATTGTTATCCTATTTTCGTGACGTCATTTTTTAGAAGGGGCAATAGGTCGTAACATATTTAAACTAGAAAAATGAAACAATTAAACATTTTATATAGTTTAAACCAATTAATTTGAAATCATCCTTGATTTAAATATGAACCTATTTGGTACCCTGTAAGCATCCTATATTTATATCATCACAAAGATCAATACAGATTTTAAACTTGCCATATTTCTAATTGGATATTAGTTTAAATGTTCTAGTTATTTTACATGTCTATGCATAAGCACCTTTAGGAATGTGAAATCCAATGAAAAATTGCATTGACCTAACTAGGTCAAACAAATCACATGACGCTAGCCGCCATTTTGTAAACAACTAAAGACCCTTTTTACGGTAAATTTTCATGTCCGATTTTTCCACTTTTTGGGGGTTTAAACTGTTCTTTAAATTTGGTATATAAAACATAAGGGTATTTTGGCTATTCCTCCCATGACAACACGTAACAAGAGAAGACCTTGATCAGAGTGTAGACACGTAGGCTGATCTCTCTTTTACTGATTGATCTATCTCGAATGTCCATTTTCCCACGGCATGAGGCAAACATATATACGTAACGAAATGTCTAAAACATCTCACATTGACGAATAACTTGTTAATTTACAAGGATTGTCACAGAATCATTTGCCCCCATTCAATGAAAGTTGAATAATCAGAATAAACTATTTAAGTTCCATCATTTTCAACAAGTTTTTTAAGTATTTAGTTACTTTAACGAATCTCGCGCGGCGGTCATGATAATGTAAGATTCGACCAGGAACCTCGGATGTTAAGCTTCTAACTTGTTTGTAAATTTCAAGATCTTGGAGAGTACCAATTCTCCCATTAACAACCAATATGGTGAGGCGATGATCAATTAAAGGTGCACTGGGTTGCGAGGATACAATTTCTTTTTCAAGTCATCTGTATAACTTCTGTTATCATTAATTTATTCAAATAACGCCTATATGTCGTAAGAACATGTATCTGAATTAGCATTGTCGAATTTATATATTTGGTCTAGACTTTAACAGAGGATTTTGATATAAATTAATTTTAATCGTGATGATCTTTACGGAATTTATTGCACAAAAGGATTATTTTAAAATCCGCATGTATAGCAGATAGAAATGAAACAGTGCATACGAATATATTATATAAGTTGATGTATTTTTTCAAAAAGATTGTCGCAGTGTTCATGCGGTTTAACAAGAATCAAAGCCATTGCTATCTTGATACCTTCTCATTCTGTATGTATAATGTTAACATTTAGTTTCAACACCCCCGGCTAACTCAATGCCGATAAACTCATTGAGCTTCAAAGCATCATCAATCATTGTGTCGAGTACCTTATACAGGACACGTCTCGTGCCCCAGTAGGATGTAACACTTGAAATGATTGGCCCTATAATGGGAATGAGCTTAGTTGCCGTTTCTGGAACTTCTGATAGCAATAATGATTTGATATACTCTTCTGACAATTCTCTTCCACATTCCTCTGCGACCGATCTGATAAAACCAACTGTTGATGCTGACAAAGCACTTTTTGTGCCGTTTGCTAAGGTATACAAAACTCCACCTTTTGCGATTCCTAGTTGGTTGGCAAAATAAACCTTTTCCTTCTGTATAATGCCTAAATCCACCTCTAGTGATAATCCTGGAATGAGCAAAAATCCAGCGGTCCCTGAAAGCAAGGCGGATTGCCATATCCGTTTTCGAAGAGTTTCCCCCTTTTCTTTGATAATTTTAGGAGATATCTTGGTAAAGTCTAGGATAGCGTTAAGAAGCGCGTTCTTTTTTTGTTCTGGAAGACTGTCCAACACAGCCTCACGCAAAGCCATAAAATCCAGCTTCTCTTCCCTTTCTTTTAAACTATCAATCAAATAAATGTTGACCTTCTTATCTTTAAGATGACCTTTGCAATCTTTCCTGATCTCATCAACTATGTCTTTTTCTGGTGTTTTCTTAGACACGTTGCTGTTCTTGTTCACGACATCAATCCAAATCTTTGTGCGTACTAGGCACATCGGTTTTTTGAGCTTCAATATTTCTTCGGCAAGCCATGCGTCATTCTCAGTGAATCGGTTGGCCGTCATAAGGAGAAAGATGTCAAAACGATTGATCTGTATTTTTCTCAGGTATGCATTCTTCGGAAAATTTGGTGTTCCTACCCCAGGAAGGTCAACAAGTTTAATATTTGGATTAGTTGGATCCTGGTAACATTCAACTTCAGTCGTTGTCTCTGTCACCCCTGTCATAGCAGCACCAGGTTCGTCGTTTTTCATATTCCTAAATACATTAATAAACGTGGATTTTCCGACACCACTTCCGCCTATTACGGCTATTGATACAGTAGCCTTTTTCCATTGATCCAGGTTAGATTGAACACATTTACCGACAGCCTCAATGCCTCCCTTTTCAAATTCAGCTTCGATTTGTTTATAAATATAACCATCCATTGATATAGACTCCGCCATTTCGAAGTGTAGTGTCGTGAATCTTTGAAACGTTTAAATGACGATAGATAAATGCACCTTTATCTATTATATGTATATACATGTTGTAAAGTAAAGAGGTCACAGTCCAGTACACTGTGTGGTATAACAGGTGCGGAAAGCACCAACACTTTAATATCCTTTGTAAAGCAGTGGCGTTATGAAGACCTAATAAAGATGTCGTTTATATCAAGCTCCAATACATTCTAATCAGCTGTATATTGTACAATGATACATGTATTACATTTGTCAAGGATCAATTCTTTTCGAAAAGGTTGAAGGTTAGAACATATGTGATTCGTTTGGATATTTAATAACTATGTATTTATATCCGCCCTTAGCCCGGATTGTAATTACAAACAATCAAAAAGAGTATGTACATGTACTATTCCAATGATTTATTTAAGCAGTATTTTTAGAATTATCAGTTTTGCAATTACGTGAATCTCCACAGTGTTACACAACAATCATAATCTCGTAATTAACCATTTTAGTATTATCACAGAACAATATTATACTTTTGTACAGAAATCTATAAATGACTCCAGTAATATTTGCAAATAAGTATTAAATATGTCTATTTGTCACTATTTGTCACTGTTAACCCTTTCCCACATACAACAAATCTACAGCAACCGACGTTGCAAATATCATAGCAAAATTATAGAAAATTACTTAGTTTAAAGATATATACATGTAGTTATTAAGTTAGGTAGAAATTGGTTATTAGGAGCATTTTATCATTTTGCCCCAAGGTTTCAAAATTCATATGCTTTCCATGCGTTAAAATTCGTCTGCATATAGGGAAGGGATTTATAACTCGTTCATTCTTACAATAGCCTTGGTCTAGATACAAATAATGCTGAAGATACATGAAACACGCTTGTATCTGATAGAAAATTGAAATGATATGTTTGAAATAATTTCGTGTCAATTTCAAATAAAGATGTCAATAAGTGAAGTGAATGAATGCTTATGCTAGGTTTACACTATGTTCCCGGCGGCCACGGCAGTCACGTTTAAGGTCACCGTGGACAAAACGGGATGAACGCTCAATATCTCAAGAACCCTTTCACAGACTTTCACAGAGTCTTCTTAGAATGATTGGACTCTTTAAGTATTTGTTTTGGAGTCATTTAGGTCAAAAGTAAAGGTCACAGGGGCTATAAACGTCAGATATGTTTCTGCTCAATATCTCAAGAACCCTTTGACCTGGAGTCGTCAAACTTCAAATGTTCATTGGGCTACTTGAGTAGGTGACCCTCTTGTATTTTACGCTTACTGGTTCAAGGTCACAGGTACTTGTAAATGTCAAATATGTTTCCTCTCAATTCCCCAAGAGCCTTTTGACCAAAAGGCCTCCGACTCCATAATAATTGGCCTAAATGATAAGATGTCCACTACTGTTATTTAGGTCAATGGATGAAAGGTCAAGGTAATGGGGGCTGTAAATGTAAAATTGATTTCTGCTCAATATCTCAAAAACCCTGTGACCGATATCTCAAGGAATAATTTACCTAGGTTCTTCAAACTTCATCGGATTATTGGCCTTTGTGAGCAGATGAGCCTATAACTGTAAAACGAAGGAGACATACATTTGTTTAGCTCATCTGAGCATAGAGTTATAAAGTGAGTTATTGTGATCTCGCTTTGTATGTTGTCCCTCGTGCGTCCGTCAACATCTTTTACTTAGTATCCAGCGAGTCATATTGGATAAAGCTTCACATCAAGCATCCTCTCAATGTTCTCACCAACATTCTATATATCTAATTAGAATTCTGGGTTCCAAGGAAATCAAAAGAAAAAACTGATAAATTCTTCTTCTCCTAAATGGTTGGCAGATTTTCAAATAATTTTGTAGAAATGTTCTTTGGGTGACCCTCTATCATAATTCTTCAAGCCATGTTGAATGGTAAACAATATAGCCGCCCGGGGTCTTTGACTTATATGACTGTAGTGAAAACTTTTAAAATCTTATTCTCCGAAGGAATCCGACCAATTTACAAACAATATCAGATTGTTCAAGCAATGTAGATTGGTAAGAAAAAACACCATGGTTGCCAGTGGGTTGGCGCTGTTTTTCATTGTATGGCTATAGTGAAAAAGTTTAAAATATTCTTCCCGAAAGAGTAATACCGATGACCAATTGCCAAATACATGTTGTTTTGTAGAAATGTTCACAAGTCAACCAGAGGGGCGTGTGCTGTTTTATACATTATGACCATTGTGTAAGAACTGAAAATGTCTTAACCATTTCACTGGTGACCATGTATCAGTTCTATAAGTCATATTGATTTGACAAAATGGTTAGGTTATTTCGCCTTGTGTCAGTGGAACTATACGGACCCTCTTAGGCCTCTTGTATTAGCCTACCTGCCCGCAAGATGAGTTATTGTGGTTGACTGTGGCTGGAACGACAACGCACGTTGCATAACCTCAGGTGAGCGATGAACTGCCGTCATGGCCCTCTTGTTTTGAAAAGCATCTTCTTGTTTTATTTCGTATCAAAAGTCCAACCAACCACTTCAAACTTCCCTTGATACACTCTGGAGCATTGCCGATCACTTTTATGAAATGTTATATGGGGAATGGGGACCAGAAATTGATCGAAGTAAACCGTTTTCCATTAGGTTCCCTTGTTATAAATTTTAAACCGCCCGGTGGCGTATTGGTAGAGCGTCCGACTTAGGTTGTGAGTTCGATCCCCGGCCGGGTCAAACCAAAAACTTTAAGAATGGTAGTAATTGCTGCCCTTATTGTCGCTCATGGTCGCGGGATAAGCATAACGACTGACTGGCTGGTGTCAGGGTAAATGAACCAGTAAAACTGGTGACTTACCAATGAAACGCCGTGATATAACTGAAACATTATTGCAAGTGGCGTACAAGAACTATCAATCAATTTCTGAATGAATGTATAGGCGAAAATCAGTATTATTGGGTGATGGATTCAACTTGGGGCTTTTCATGTACATATACCTTGTCATGGTAGATTTACTCTATCTCACATGAGCTGCAGTGTGCTTCGCCGTTAACAATGCCTTTAAACATCATCTTCTCTTAAACCATATTTGTATGGTAATACAAATGGCTGCAAAGCGGATTCAGAGACAACATTCTGAAAGTTTTATTCTCTGAATGTACTTGTCTGATTCCAGCATAGTTTGGCAGAAATGTTCCGAAGATGACTCTTAACAAGCACTGTTCAAGCCATATGGATCTGTTGAAAAACACAGCAGTGGCGCCATCAGAAAACGAGTAAAGTTATATAACTTTCAAAGTGCTTGTCTAATTTCAAGATAATTTGACAGAAGTGTTCCAAAGGATTACCCTATACAAAGTGTCTTAGCGTTACTTTGATTGGTTAAAAAACAAAAACAATGATTAGGACAAGTTGCACTTATAATTAAGATTCACTTTAAATGAGAAAGCTTTAAGTTGCATTCATCAGAATAATTTAGTGTCCTGTAAATATTGAGCTCGTCGTCGTAAAGGGCACACTCTTAGTTGGGCGATTCAGAGCCCCATGACCCTATTGTTTGTTTGTAAGGTGCAGCGTCTCAACTTGCCACGACCTCATCCCAAATATTTCCAAGGTTGTCTACTGCAACCTTCTTTATGTTAGATGATAAAAAGAGAAGAAACGTGTACATTGTATCTAGTTGACATTGCATAATCACTGAGGACATTTTGATAACAGATCACACGAGTGTTAACGTATGATTACAATTTGATAAAATGTTAAAAGGTGATCGAGCCTATTACATCATTCGCTAATTTCCGCCTCTTCTATATATCCGGGAAAAAGGATGACATCTTGAACAATTAAACAATAACATATTTCGAAACTTGATCGGGAAAAAAACTGTGAGAAAAAAGGAAAAGTATTTCTTGAAAAATATTCCCCTTACTAAATATTTACAACTACTATTTGCTTTGTAATGGTATTACCCCCCCAGAAAATTAAACAATAACATATTTCGAAACTTGATCGGGAAAAAAACTGTGAGAAAAAAGGAAAAGTAGTTCTTGAAAAATATTCCCCTTACTAAATATTTACAACTACTATATGCTTTGTAATGGTATGACCTCCCTAGAGAGCATCATCTGACTCAGACCATATGGTCTTTAAAAAAAATGAAACACTTATAGATATGTCAGGCCCTTATTTTATTTATTTTTCAAGCGTGCCAGGACTTTTTAAGCGTGCTAATCCCCTATGACCCAGACATGAACTGTTGGTGTTCTTGTGAACAACGTAGTGAGAACATCCGCTTAATTTGAATAGAAATGTATAATATCGACTTTTTAATCGTTTCATAAAGACAAATATGAAGCAGACGACTTTGAAATCATCAAGGCAAAACAATGGAAAATCTCTACAGACTTAAATAATGAGTATTTAATTAAGATGAAAACATTGTGGCAAAGGAGAAAATTCTCATAATGATCAATTTCTCCCTTTGTCACACCGTTTTCAAAAGTCTCACGCAGAGGCTTCGAAATACGTCTGCATGTGGAATAGGGTAAATATACTGTGGAGCTCATGGTGACTACGTTATTTAATCAAGGGTTCGTGAGTTGAACTAAGTTAAAACCCGAGCTCTGCCAATATTATTTTTGACGTTTGACAAAAGTCAGTAAAACAAGCGACCTTCGTCTTCCAAAAATTGGCTAACAATATTTCAGGCAAAGCAGCCAGTTGCTTTGAAAGACTGTTCTGAAGTGTACTGGTGTGAGAAAGCCATGGAACATATGGGTAATCGAATTGGCATTGTCTTGATATGACTGATATAATTTTATAAACGGCGTTTATAATATAATCCCAATCAACCCAGACTATTTTGATAATACATCTTTTGCTTTTTGAAATTAAGACAATAATGATGATGAAATATAAATTATTCCGATACAAAATTAAGATAAAAATGATGATAAAATATATATTATATATATATATATTTATGATGCCAAAAAAATGTACAATCCATCAGCATACATGTATGAATGCATTTGACAATTTAACAATTTTCGACATATTAAAAGAATAAACCAGAGAGAATAACCCTCACACTGCTGCATGCCGAAAAAGGAGGATTTTGAAAACAATGTTATTTTTATGGGACCGCTCGTGACGAGCTGTCGTATCTGGGCTTATACCCTATACGATACTGTACTTGGAATATCACAACATGAATAGCATGGGGTCCATTTTTAAGTTTCAGCAGTGTAAAGGTTATTACCTGATCAGCCTCTCCTTTCGATATACAATATACAGCATGTGTATGCGTGTATATACAAAACATTTACAATATATAAGGTTGTTACATACACATATAAGTACGAATTACAAAGTACATGTATGTTGATGATTATAGTAAACCAATAAGAGAGAACGAGCTAGGTGTTAATGTAGTCTAAATATGCTCTACAAATTTCAAACAGAAATGAAAGTATAGATATAATATTATTATTATTTATATTACCTATCGTAATATATATTTTCTCTTTAAATGAAGCTGTTGTATATGAATTTTGCAAGATTACTGATGATTTTTGTTTTCTGACATGAATAATTCTATAAATGTATGCATATTTGGTCTTTTCCAGTATATTTACTTAGGAGTTGTGATCGTATTCCATAGTAAACAGGACATCCAAAAATGAAATGAGAAACCCATCTTCTAAAATATACATTATTTGGATACAAAGCTTACTTATTATGATATTTTATCTGCGTCACACACAGAACGCAAACAGCATTTGGGATAACGGTTCCGATCACATCGCATATTTTTTATCAGATTTGTTATGTTGTCATACACGTTTTTCAGAGACTTCACGCAAGATGGCGAACTGCGAAGACCTTGATCAGAGCGTAGACACGAAGGCTGATCTGTTTTTTACTGATTAAAGTCTCGAATGTCTCTTTTCTCATAAATCGGCGTAAACGTATATATACATAACGAAAATGTCTAAAATATGTCCTGAAACTGCCGAATAACTTATTCATATACGAGGATTATCACAGCAAAATATCATTTCCCTCGATTCGCTGAAATTCAAAAACAATCAAAACAAACTTAAAACGTGTTCAGTTCCACCATTTATCAACAAGATGTTTGGACTCCTTGACTAGGTGACCCTATTATCTTTTGGGGTTACTTGATCAAAGGTCAAGGTCACAGGGACTTGTGAATGTCAAATATGCTTCCGATCAATACCTCAAGAATCCTTTGACCCGGAGGCTTCAAGCTTGAAAGGATGATTGGCCTCCATTACGTACGGTTATTGGGTTGACTTGGTAAACACAAAGGTATTGAGGACTGTTAATGTAATGTCTGTTTCTGCTCAATAGCTCAAGTACCCTATGACCAAGAGTCTTTATATCCTGGTTTCCATGACAACCGAGAAAACACAAACTTAACAATTCATATCTTCTTGTCACAAACTTGTTGGCAGATTAAACAATATTTTGTATAAATGTATGTTTACCAATCAATATGACTTGAAAGAATCTCGTAGAGAATCACACTAAGAACATTTCTAAGTCGATCTGATACTTTCAGAGGAGAATATTTTAAAGTTTTCACTAAAGCTATATAAGGCAGAGCATACCGGTTTGACAAAAGACAGACAACAAAGGTTTTGGTTATTTCGCATTGTGGTATAAGAGCTATACTGGTCCTCTTGTGCCTCATGTATCAGCTTACCTGACCGCAAATGAGTTATTGTGGTTGACTGTGTGGTTGGCAATACAACTCACTATACACACATCAGGTGAACTATCCAGGGCCATCATGGGCTCTTGTTTCGAAAACATCTTCTAGAAAGGGGATAAAATATAAATTCTGAAACTCCTTATGGAGAATTTTGTACAGGGGACAGCGGTAAAATGTTTTTTTGTGAGGTGATATAGATAGATTATTTAATATATCGAGTATATAATGCTGTCTTAAACAACCTTTTAATCATATCACAGCGGCCATTTCACCTGCCAATGTGTTTCCTGGATTTCTCACACCAGTACTTCACACAACAGTGTTTACAAGCAACTGGCTGCTTTTCAAATGGATTATAAACTGGCCCAGTCTTGAAAGACGGATGACGCTTATCGCTTTGACGTTTTTGTCAAAGTTCGTTGAGAATGTCGACCAAGCTCGGGTACAAATTTACAAACCCTGGGTGGACTGATAGCGTCGCTATCGACTGAGCTACATTCAGTCCTGTTATTCTAATGTACAATGAATAATCTCTGAGTACAATTTGATAGTAAATAATATGAGTGTTAAAGTATCATAACAATATGATAAAATGTTACAAAGTCATCCAACCAATTTCATCATACGTTAATTTCTGACTTCTTAATTGAAAACAGTTTGCATACAGCATGAAATACCTTATCTCATTTTGAGACTGATCACGTTTTTTTCCATATCATTTTAAAGTCGATTTGTTGTTAAAATGTGGGAAATGGTTTATTTGAAAAAAAAACACATCTATTTGTTTTATTGGGGTTTTACGCCGCTTTCAACATTATTTCAGTTATATCACGGAGACAGTATTTTATTCACGAGCCTTGGGTAAACAAACCTGTTCTAGGCTAGAAAACGTGCCTTGCCCAACTATGAACGTCGTGCCGCCACTGGGAATGGAGCCCGGGACACCCGGCTTCAATTCCCCGACGAAAGAAAGTAAACATCGAGGATAAGGATGTAAATTTTGACAAATTTCCCCCTTTCCTTAAAAATAACGACAAGTTTTGTAAATAACGGTAAATGACAAGTTCGGTAAATGACGGTAAATGACGGTAAATGACGGTAAACAACAAGTTCTGTAAATGTCCGCCTCGGGTGCGAGACGTTGCGGTATCGATCCCCGGTCGGGTTATACCAAAATCTTTAAAAATGGTAGTAATGGCTGCCCTCCTTGGCGAGCAGGGTTGCGTGACAGGCTGGTGTCAGGATAAATGGACAAGTAGTACTGGTAACTCACACAGGAAACGTCGTGATATAACTGAAACAATGTTGAATGAGGCGGAAAACACCAAACAATCAATCAATCGGTAAATGTCGGTAAATGACGGTAAATGACAAGTTCGGTAAATGATAAGTTCTGTAAATGACGGTATATGACAAGTTCTGTAAATGACGGTAAATGATAAGTTCGGTAAATGACGGTAAATGATAAGTTCGGTAAATGCAGGTAAATGACAAGTTAGATAAATGACGGTAAATGATAAGTTCGGCAAATGACGGTAAATGACGGTACATCACAAGTTCGGTAAATAATGTTATAATCTCTCCAGAAAGCATCACCTGGCGTTAAGAAATCTAGTTGTTCTTTTGAAAACAATGGGAGACAATGAGACTTTTCGCTTAATCTGATTTAATACATCGGCCTTTTTTTAAACTATCAAACTCATTATTTTGATGAAAGGTTAACTCTTACGCCTTTCCGATTTCGATTTCAGTTATATAAAAGGAATGTGTCGTTTCTTATATGTACTGATTTAAATCTATTTACAAAATTAAGATACGTTTTATGATTGAATAAACGAAAATTGGTCACAAAGTTTACACATCACATTATCTGCGTCACACACAAACAACAACAGCATTTGGTACAATCGATGTGATCAAATCGCATATTTCTATGACCTTTTTTAGCGGTCATTCGCGTTCTTCAGAGGCTTCAATCATGCTTGTTGTTCTTGCTGGCCAACTGTGAAGACCCTGATCAGACTGTAGATCACAGGTTGATCTTCATTTTTACTGATTTCAAAGTCTCGAATGTCTGTTTTTCTATGGCATGGGGCAGAATAATTATACATTTCTAAAATAGCTCAAATATGTTTTCGTATTGCGGAATAATTCATTCTTATACAATGATTTCATGACAGTAAAATAACAAATTCCTGAAATTCAAAAACAATAATAACAAACTGTCCATTATTTGTAACAGAATTCCAAAGCCAGTATCCAGTCACTTCTACGAAAATCACGGCTTCATGATTGTTATGTAATGTTCGTACTGCTGGATATTGTCAGATTCGACCAGGAGACCCGGAACAATTTCAGATCTTGTAGAGTATAGACTCATCGACAACCCTTAAGCTTAATTTAAACCTCAGCAGCCTTCGTTCATGAATATACCAAAACCCAGTCGAGCCCAGTCAGCTTAATAAGACAGTTTTAGAAAAACTGATCAAAGGCTATAAATATGTCCATTTCTAACATTGTTTTCTACTTCATCTCAAAACTCGGCTACCTCATACCTTGAACTTAAATGTCAACATTGATTCTAGGTGCCTTGGGGAAGGGGTTGGGGATGGGGGATGGAAGGGGGGGGGGGGGGGGGGGAAATAGGAATACGGTTATTATAACAATATTTTAAAATTCTTACAACATCTACTCAGTAACAAGTGCGTCAATTGGGATAAAACTTCAGAATTCTAGTTTCCAAGGCAATCGATAGAAAGCACTTAAAGATTCTTCTTCTCTAAAATGCTTTGCACATTTTCCAATAAATGTGTACAAAAAAACTATGGGGTGATCCTCTATCAGAATTGTTCAAGCCTTATTGATTGGTCAAGTACTATTGCCGTCAAGGGGCGGGGCTGTTTCGACTAATATGGTTATAATGAAAGCTTAAAACAAATCTTCTTCTCCGAATAATCAGACCAATTTACAAATATGTTTTATAAATATTTCTTTGGTGACCCGCTATCAGATTTTTTCAAGCCATGTAGATTGTTCGAAAAACATGGCTGAAAGTTGGGTAGGGCTGTTTTGCATTGTATGATATTAGTGAACAGTTTTAAAATCTTATTTCCGAAAGAACAGGACCGATTTACAAATACACGTAATTTTATAGAAATGTTCCTTGGGTGACCCTCTACATGTAAGTCGAGAAACATGGTCACAAGGGGGCGGGGCTGTTCTGCCTCATATATGGCTTAAGTCCTTTAAATACAGACAACATATGGTTGGGTTATTTCGCATTGTGTCAGTTGACTTAGCCTGACCCTCTTTGGTCTCGTTGTATTAGCTTACTACCTGACCGCAAACTGAGTTATTGAGTTATTGGGGTTGACTAGTTGGTTGGAAAGATGTTTCATATTGCATAACCTCAGGTGAGCGGCCCTCTCGATCCGAAAGGCATCTTCAAGTTTCATTTTGTATCGATAGTCCAACCAGCCACTTCACACTTCCCTTGATATAGATGACTTATGACACAACTTGAGCATTGCCGATGACTTTTATGAAATATTTTATGGGGAATAGGAAGTATAAATTGATCAAAGCAAATCGTTTTCTATTCAATTCCCATGTTATCAATGTTAAATCGCCTCGGTAGTGTTGTGGTAGAGCGTCGACTGGGTCAAACCTAAACATTTAAAAATGGTAGTAATTGCTATCCCTTTTGGCGCTCAGGGTTTCGGGATTAGCATTACGACTGACTGGCTTATGTCGGGATTAGCATTACGACTGACTGGCTGGTGTCGGGATTAGCATTACGACTGACTGGCTGGTGTCGGGATTAGCATTACGACTGACTGGCTGGTGTCGGGATTAGCATTACGACTGACTGGCTGGTGTCGGGATAAATGGACCAGTAGTACTGATAACTTACCCATGAAACGCCGTGATATAAATGATTTTGTTTGCAATCGGCGTAAAAGACCAATCAATCAATTTTGGAATGACTAGACTGAAATCAGTTTTATTGGGTGATATATTCAACTTATGGCATTCCAAGTCCATGTACCTTGCCAAAGTAGATTTCACACCTGAGCTGTAGTGTGCGTCGCCATCAACAATGTCTTTAAACATCATTTTATCTTGAACCATATTTGTATGGTAATAAACATGGCTGCGAAGCGGATTCAGAGACAACATTTTGAAATTCTTATTCTCTGAAAGTGCTTCCCTGATTCCAGCAGAAATGTTCCGAAGGTGACTCTTATTAAACACTGTTCAAGCAATGTGGATCTGTTGTAAAACACAACAGTGTTGCCATCAGCAAACGAGTAAAGTGACAAGACTGTCAATGTGCTTTTCTAATTTCAAGATTATTTGACAGAAGTGTTCCAAAGGATACCAGCTACAAAGTGTGTTCGCGTTACTTTGATTGGTTAAAACAACAAAAACAAAACAAGGATAAGGACATGTTGCACTTATAATTCAGATTCACTTTCAATGAGAAAGCATTAAGTTGCATTCATCAGAATCATTTAGTGTCCTGTAAATATTGATCTCGTCTTAAATGGCACATTATCAGGTGAGCGATACAGGGCCCAATGACCCTCTTGTTTGTGTAAGGAGTTGGTGCCACTTTCAACAATTCCTTCGTTTTAACACTCCTGGGTTATTTCCGATTAATTCTGGTCCATTTATCCTGAACTCAATGATTCAATGATTATGTGTATACAATAATCCTGATCACCAAGGAGCGAAAGCCATTACTACCATTTTACAGTCTTTGGTATGGCCAGACTGGGGATCGAAACCGTGTTCTCCCGCAGCGAGCCTTACCACTACACAATACAGGCGATTACAGTCAGATGCTAATGACATGTACAGTTGTGATGAGGTTATGTAGAGAGAGACTTCTGGAAATATGGTGGTAAAATGAGAATGTGTTCATAATTAGCAACTTCTTCACTTGCCACGACATCATTCATTTTTTGCCCCAAAAATGTTTCAAAGGTTGTCTGCTGGAGATTATTTTATAATAGATGATAAAAAAAAAAAAACGTGTACATTGTAGTATTGCTAATCTTATTGACAATGTGTAATCACTGAGTACATTGTGTGATAACAGATCACATGGGTGTTTAAGTATGATAACAATTTGATAAACAGTTCAAAAAGTGGTCTAGCCTATTACATAATTCGCTAATCTCCACCTCTTCTAAATTAAAAATATCCCGGGAAAAGGATGACATCTTGAAAAATGAAACTTTAACATATTTTGAAACCTGCTTGGGGAGAAAACAAAGAGAAAAGAGGAAAACGTACTTCTTGACAAATCTCATCATTCTTTACAACTACATTTTGCTTTGTAGTATACTGATTTGGGTTATATGAGGGAACGGGATAAAACGTATGCTATTACCTCCCTAGAGAGCATCATCTGACTCAGAGCTTAGGGTCCTGGCATGATTAAAAAAAGAAAAAGAAAAAAAGAAAAACTATTATATATAGACATGTCTATACATAATAAGTTTGTTTATACACAATAAATATGTCTTTTTATAATAATTTTGTTTATAGACAATAGACATGTATATAATAGTTTTTTTCAAAAATAATTATACCCGTACCAGGCCTAATTTCTTCTTTAAGCGTGTAAGGCCCCTACTACTCAGATATGAACTGTTGGTGTTCTTGTTAACAAACAATGTGAGATATCGACTTAATTTGAATGGCAATTTAAGATATCGGCTTTTAACCCATTTCATATAGAAAAATATGCGGCAGACGACTTTGAAATCATCAAGGCAAAAAATCTCTGCAACTGAAATAAAAAGTATTGAATAAAAATGAAAACATTGTGGAAAAATTGGAAAATTACTCATAGTGATCAATTTCTTCTTTTGCCACAATGTTTTCAAAAGTTTAATGCGTATGCACTTGAAAAAGCCTAAATATACTGTCGGAAATCATGGTGACTCTGTTTGGAATCAAGGCGTCGTGAGTTGAACTGAGTTTGAACCCGAGCTCGGCGAATATTCTTTAAGGGAAAGCAGCTAGTTGCTTGGAAAGACTGTTCTATGGCGTACTGGTATGAAAAAGTCGCCGCCTTCATATGACTGACACAATTTTATAAATGGCGTTGAATCCCAATCAACCCAGTCTATTTTGATGATACATCGTTTGCTTTAAGACAATTATAATGATGAAATATACGTTATTTAGATACCAAATTAAGACAATAATGATGATGAGATATACATTATTTAGATAACAAATTAAGACAATCATGATGATGAATTATACATTATTTGGAATACAAAACTTACAAGTTATGATATTTGATCTGCGTCACACATATGTAGACAGCAAACACTATTGGGGATAACGATTCCGATCACATCGTTTACGCGAAAGCTGATCTCTTTTTGTTACTGATTGATATATCTCGGATGTCCGTTTTCCCATGACATGAGGCAAACGTATAGACTTAACGAAAATGTCTAAAACATCATCTCACGCATATACAAGGATTGTCACAAAATTATTTCCCCCGATTCAATGAAAGTTGAACAATCATAATAAACTATCTAAGTTCCACCAGTTTGAACAAGTTTTTAAAGTATTTAGTCACTTCCACGAATATCGCGCGTTCATGATATTGTCAGATTCGACCATGAAACCCGGATCTAAAGCTTCTAAATTTTTTGTAACTTTCAAGATCTTACAGAGTACCAATCCTTACAATTAATAACAAAATGGTGTGGCGATAATAAATTAAAGGTGCACTGGGTTGCGAGGATACAATTTCTTTTCAAGTCATCTGTATAACTTCTGTTATAATTATTATATACAAATACGCCTATAATTCGTAAGAACATGTATCTAAATTAGCATTGTCGAGTTTATATATTTGGTCTAAACTTTAACAGAGGATTTTGATATAAGTTTATTTTAATCGTGATGTTCTAACGGAATTGATTGCACAACAGAATACCTTTTAACTCCACCCTTATAGCAGATAGATATGAAACAGTGCATGCGAATATATTATATAAGTTGATGATGTATATTACAAAAATATTGTCGGAGTGTTCATGCGGATTAACGAGAATCAAAGCTATTGCTATCTGGCTACCTTTTAAATATGTAGCCCGGCCGGGTAGTTCAATTGGTAGCGTATCTGACTCGTGATCTGGAGGTCACGGGCTCGATACCCGGTTGCGGCGCGTTCTTTCGGGCGATGTTTTCCATTGCCTCTCACCTCTGATCTATGTGAGAAAGTAGTCAGTGGCTTCGAAAGGATGTTGTGTAAGTACGGGTGTGGGAAAGCCAGGAAAACATGGGTAGGTGCACTGACCGCCGTGATATGACCAAAGCTGTTGAAAGCGGCGTTAAACTCCAAACAAACAAACAAACAAACAAATCTAAATCTGTATGTATACTGTTATCATTCAATTTCAACACCCGCGGCTAATTCCTTGCCGATTAACATATTGATCTTCAAAGTATCATCCATCATTTTGTCGAGTACTTTAAACAGGATACATCTCGTGCCGGTGTAGGTTATAACACTTGAAATGATTGGCCCTACTGTGGGAATGTACTTCATTGCCGTACCTGCAGCTACTGATACCAATACTGATTTGATATACTCCTCTGACAATGCACCCCCCCATACTTTTGCGACAGATCTGATTACATCAACTGTTGATGTTGACAAAGCGCTTTGAGTGCCGTTTGCTAATTTGTGTAAAATTCCAAATTTTGCAATTCCTAGTTGTTTGGCGAAAAAATCCTTTTCCTTATGTATAATGCCTAAATCCACAGCTAGTAAAACTCCTGGAATGGGGACAAGTCCAACGATCCCTGCAAGCAAGGCAGCTTTCCATATCCGGTTTCGAAGAGATTCCCCTTTATCTTTGATACGTTTAGGAGATGACGCTTCAAAGTATTGGGTAGCGTAAAGAAGTGCCCTTTTTTTTGTGCTGGAAAACTTTTCACTACATCCGCACGCAGTTTCATAAAATCCAGATCGTTACTTTCATGGAAACTATCAACCAAATAAATATTGACATCTTTACCTTTAAGATGATATTTACAATCTTTCCTGATTTCATCAAATATGTTCTTCTCTGGTATCTTATTAGACACGTTGCGATTCTTGTTCTCTACATCATGCCAAACCTTTGTGCGTACTAGGCACAGCGGTTTGTTCTGCTTCATTAGTTCTTCGGCAAGCCATGCGTCATTCTCAGTGAATCGGTTGGCTGTTATCAGGAGAAAGATGTCAAAACGATTGATCTTTATTTTTTTAAAGTATTCGTCCTTCGGAAACATTTTTGTACCTACCAAAGGAAGGTAAAACAACTTAATATTTGGATTAGTTGGGTCCTCGTAACTTGTAACTTCAGTCGTTGTCTCCTTTACCCCCGTGTTAGCAGCACCAGGATCGTCGTCTTTCATATTCCTGAATGCATTTATAAACGTGGATTTTCCGACACCACTTCCGCCTGTTACGGCTATTGATACCGTAGCACTTTTCCATCGATCCAGGTTAGATTCAACATATTCACTGACAGCCCCAATGCCTCCTTTTTTAAATTCAGCTTCGATTTGTTTATAAATATAACCATCCATCGATATTGACTCCGCCATTACGAAGTGGTGTGTCGTGAACGTTTTAAACGTTTAAATGACGATAGATAAATGCACCCTTATCTATAATATATATACCGGTTATGTCCTTCATACACTGTTTCATTTGAGAAATAAGTCGCCTACAAAACACGTGGTACATATATTGACTTTATAAAGATAACAGGTGCGGAAAGCACCGACACTAAACTATCCTATGTAAAGCAGTGGCATAATGAAGACCTTATGAACATGTCGTTTATATCAAGCTCCAATACATTCTAATCAATTGTATATTGTACAATGATACATGTTTTACAGTTGTCAAGGATCAATCCTTTTCGAAAAGGTTGAAGGTTAGAAAATATGTATTTATATCCGCCCTTAGCCCGGATTTAGACTGAAACATATATACTCGGAATGTTTATTCGAACACGACCAAATAATATTTGCTTAAACAATTTCTGTAACAACCGTCAAGCCCGTAGCTATACCTTGGTCTTTTTATCAACTTGAGGAAGGGTATTTGTGTAATTACCAACAAGGGTATTTGTGTAATTACCAACAATTAAAAAGAGTGTGTACATGTACTATTCAAATTATTTATTAAAGCAGTATTTTTTAGATGATCAGTTTTGCAATTAAGTAAAACTCCACAGTGTTACACAACAAACATAATCTCGCATTTAACCATTTTAGTATTATCACAGAACAATATTATACATTTTTACAGAAAACTATAAATGACTCAAGCATTAAATATCTGTAGTATTTGCAAATAAGTATATGTCTATTTGTCACTGTTAACCCTTTCCAACATACAACAAATCTATAGCAACCGACGTTGCAAATATCTCAGTAATCTTATAAAAATATCACTTTAAGAATTCGTCTGCTGCACATGCGTTAAAATTCGTCTGCATATAGGGAAGGGATTTATACTTCGGTCTTTCTTACAACATCCTTGGTCTAGATACAAATAATGCTGAAGAGACATGAAACATGTTTGTATCTGACAGAAAATTGAAATGATGTGTTTGATATAATTTCTTTTCAATTTCAAATAGTGATGTCAATAAGTGAAGTGAATGAATGCTTTAACAGAAAAGTCCCAGATCAAGATCAACGTTGCCTAAATAAAAGTAAAACAGTACAGTACGAGTCCTTCAGCTCTTACTTTTTCTTGTATCCTGGTTAAAACTTTCTTTTTTTTAGAATACAGCGGTTGTCCAGGAAAACCAACCTCATCATACAATTATTTACGGCAATTTGTCTATTTATCCGTGATGTCATATCCAAATGTACAAATGTTTGACAGAAGGTCCTTGAAACCCTCTGCCACTTACTTATTGACGAACAGTGAAGAGCCATGTCAAACTGCAGGGATGTGCAAGTTGATTTGGATCCGCACTAATTGTACATGCCTCATAGCATGATATTGTTACGTGCCACCCGTCTGGCCTGTCTGTTGGTAGGGTTGATAGGTTTTAAGCCACTTGGTGGAACGAAATATAACGAGAGGCAAAGATGGACATTTCAGTTTTCCTTTAATTCTGCTGAAGAACGTGGAAAAGGGAGAACAAATGGGAGTAACTGTGCATGTATCGTCCCAATACCAGACCGTAGTTACTTCCCTTGGATGGAACCCTTTCTCATAAAGTCGATACCATTTATAATACGAATGTCAATGATGCTTAGTACCTCTAACAATCAGCTCCGACGTATGAAATATACGGCATGTGTAGACTGCTTAATTGATAATGAATCCCTAAAGTTAGAGAGAATAAAACTGGACTCTATATTGAAATTGTAATGCAGTGGACGTGGATCTATCTAACCTGGTCTTGTGTTCGAATGAGAGTCCCTTGTGACCAAAGTTTACGTCCTTTTATAGCAGCACAGCGATTGTGACCGTTAGCGGGTCACAAAGGTCGCGAGCCTGGTCACAACGGCTCGTCGGTCACATCTGTGACCAGAAATGTCAACTGTGACCCAATCGGTCACGAGTGAGCAATATTCTGTCCCACAGAGCAAAAAAGGTCCCGAAAAGGTGTCCATTCTAAATGAAAAGGGTTTCTCCTACTTTACGAAACTCAAGCATAAACAAATTAACTACGTACCAGTTTAATATAAGATAGGACAGTTGTCCGATGATATTGTGAGGTAGCGTTCTGGGTCGATGACTCAGCAGAAACATTCCCACAATGCACCGTATCAATGGCAACTTCCTGCAGTGTAAACAATAAAGCGTGGAGGATGTTTTCGTATTTCCAGCGCTAAGGAAGAACAAAATCAGACTTCACTGACTGGTAAAAGGTATTGTTCAGATTGAATTCAACCGTTAGCTTATACTAGATAGTTTTCCCAAGAACGCGGCTAGAATTAACATGAAAGTAATGGGAATTCGCGGATGCATGTGACTCGACCTCGTTTCGCCAATATCCAAGTAAACAATGTTGGAACTGGATACAGTCAACGATCAATGATAAGCTGCCTACCTTGGAGACATATATCGACAGACATGATGTAACTGTATATGTCAGATAGCCCGTGACTCAAACTGGGTCATCTGCACATTAGAAATGTGGTGTCTGTCAAATACAACAACGACTAAAGGATGCACAAATGGGGTATTCCACGGTCGGTCGCAACAACGGGTGAGTACCCTTAACAATAACATGATTAATAAATACGATTACACAAATAAAACAACTTGCACAATAGCATTCCGATGACTGGCAAACAGGCAAACTGTAAACAGAGTGGAAAAAGCACTAGCTATCAAACAGACATCACCTACTTTTCCCAGACAGTTTGGTATGACACATATATGGTACTCATCGCTAATACACTTATTGTATTGCACCCTTTAAGATTCACGACTTAAGATGATCGCTGTAAATCAATGGGGTGACAGTTCCTATCCCTCGCATTGAGTGATACAACTGTTTCCGCAATGTTTTACCATGCTGATAATAATGATTTGACTTGGTGCAGGCTAGCACCCTGCACAGGCGAGACGTATCACTGACTTATTCAGTATATAATGCCTACTTGTGTGTGTGTTGGGAGGGGGGAGGGGGTCACCGGGCCCAGGTCACATGTGCCTTAAATGTCCAAATCCAGAGTCTTCAAACTACATAGGATTTTTTTACTTATTGAGTAGACGACCCGACCCCTATTGTTTTTTTGGGTAACTGGGTCAAAGTTCAATGTACTGGTTAAGTCTCCAGGAAACAGACATCGAGCGTGATTAATATAAGCTGAAAGCTTTGTTTCGCTTTCGATGTAAAATAAATAAGTTTTAACTAAACTAAATGCCAGAGGGATCTTTAAGGACACAAATTGTTCTTCAAATTTCACAGTAGAATTAGATTTATTGGGTATATGATCATTACTTTTTGTTTTAGCACTGTCTCAAAGGCAAGTTGACATTAGCAATAAAGGTTAAATTTAATTCATCTTAATACTCTTTTTTACAAAGTCTTCAAACTTCAAAGGATTTTGGACTCCTTGAATAGATGACCCCCTTTGTTCAAAAGTCAATGTCTCATTTGTTTTTACTCAGTATCTCAAGAACCATTTGACCTGGCATCTTCTAACTTAATAGGAGATTTGGAATCCTTGAGGGGGTGACCCTATTATCTGTTGGTGACACTGAATCAGGGACTTGTAAATGTCAAATATGTTTCTGCTCATTATCTCTAAACGCTTTGATCAAGAGTATTCAAAATTCACAAGATGATTAGATTTCATGAGTAGAAAAAAAATGAGAAGAATTTAGGTGAGTAGATGACCCTTCTGTTTTTAGCTCACCAGTGCAAGAAGTGCTCAAGGTGAGCTATTAGGATCGCCTTTTGTCCGTCGTCAACAATTTCTTTAAACAACATCTCCTTCTAAACCACTGTATGGATATTGACCAAACTTATTAGAAATGATCCTTTATCAAATAATTGTTGGTTAAAAACTTC
>JASEVX010000002.1:139729440-139779625 GCA_031761405.1 Serripes groenlandicus | reverse complement strand
GTTTGTTTGGAGTTTAACGCCGCTTCAACAGCTTTGGTCATATCACGGCGGTCAGTGCACCTACCCATGTTTTCCTGCTTTCCCACACCCGTATTTACACAACATCCTATCGAAGCCCACTGACTACTTTCTCACATAGATCAGAGGTGAGAGGCAATGGAAAACATCGCCCGAAAGAACGCGCCGCAACCGGATATCGAACCCGTGACCTCCAGATCACGAGTCAGATACGCTACCAATTGAGCTACCCGGCGGGCTACAGATTTAGAAGGTATCCAGATAGCAATAGCTTTGATTCTTGTTAATCCGCATGAACACTCCGACAATATTTTTGTAATATACATTATCAACTTATATAATATATTCGCTTGCACTGTTTCATATCTATCTGCTATAACGGTGGATTTAAAAGGTATCCTGTTGTGCAATCAATTCCGTTAGAACATCACGATTAAAATAAACTTATATCAAATCCTCTGTTAAAGTTTAGACCAAATATATAAACTCGACAATGCTAATTTAGATACATGTTCTTACGAATTATAGGCGTATTTGTATATAATAATTATAACAGAAGTTATACAGATGACTTGAAAAGAAATTGTATCCTCGCAACCCAGTGCACCTTTAATTTATTATCGCCACACCATTTTGGTTATTAATTGTAAGATTGGTACTCTGTAAGATCTTTAAAGTTACAAAAAAATTTAGAAGCTTTAGATCCGGGTTTCATGGTCGAATTTGACAATATCATGAACGCGCGATATTCGTGGAAGTGACTAAATACTTTAAAAACTTGTTCAAACTGGTGGAACTTAGATAGTTTATTCTGATTGTTCAACTTTCATTGAATCGGGGGAAATAATTTTGTGACATCCTTGTATATGCGTGAGATGATGTTTTAGACATTTTCGTCAAGTCTATACGTTTGCCTCATGTCATGGGAAAACGGACATCCGAGATATATCAATCAGTAACAAAAAGAGATCAGCTTTCGCGTATACGATGTGATCGGAATCGTTATCCCCAATAGTGTTTGCTGTCTACATATGTGTGACGCAGATCAAATATCATAACTTGTAAATTTTGTATTCCAAATAATGTATAATTCATCATCATGATTGTCTTAATTTGGTATCTAAATAATGTATATCTCATCATCATTATTGTCTTAATTTGGTATCTAAATAACGTATATTTCATCATTATAATTGTCTTAAAGCAAACGATGTATCATCAAAATAGACTGGGTTGATTGGGATTCAACGCCATTTATAAAATTGTGTCAGTCATATGAGGCGGCGACTTTTTCATACCAGTACGCCATAGAACAGTCTTTCCAAGCAACTAGCTGCTTTCCGAGCTCGGGTTCAAACTCAGTTCAACTCACGACGCCTTGATTCCAAACAGAGTCACCATGATTTCCGACAGTATATTTAGACTTTTTCAAGTGCATACGCATTAAACTTTGAAAACATTGTGGCAAAAGAGAAATATAATTTGTATCATCTATATATAATTTATTTTTGATCCTATGAGTAATTTCAATTTTTCCACAATGTTTTCATTTTATTCAATACTTTTTATTTCAGTTGCAGAGATTTTTTGCCTTGATGATTTCAAAGTCGTCTGCCGCATATTTTTCTATATGAAATGGGTTAAAAGCCGATATCTTAAATTTGCCATTCAAATTAAGTCGATATCTCACATTTTTTGTTAACAAGAACACCAACAGTTCATATCTGAGTAGTAGGGGCCTTACACGCTTAAAGAAGAAATTAGGCTGGTACGGGTATAATTATTTTTGAAAAACTATTATATACATGTCTATTGTCTATAAACAAAATTATTATAAAAGACATATTTATTGTCTATAAACAAACTTATTATGTATAGACATGTCTATATATAATAGTTTTTCTTTTTTTCTTTTTCTTTTTTTAATCATGCCAGGACCCTAAGCTCTGAGTCAGATGATGCTCTCTAGGGAGGTAATAGCATACGTTTTATCCCGTTCCCTCATATAACCCAAATCAGTATACTACAAAGCAAAATGTAGTTGTAAAGAATGAGGAGATTTGTCAAGAAGTACGTTTTCCTCTTTTCTCTTTGTTTTCTCTCCAAGCAGGTTTCAAAATATGTTAAAGTTTCATTTTTCAAGATGTCATCCTTTTCCCGGGATATTTTTAATTTAGAAGAGGTGGAGATTAGCGAATTATGTAATAGGCTGGACCACTTTTTGAACTGTTTATCAAATTGTTATCATACTTAAACACCCATGTGATCTGTTATCACTCAATGTACTCAGTGATTACAAATTGTCAATAAGATTAGCAATACTACAATGTACACGTTTGTTCTTTTTTTATCATCTATTATAAAATAATCCCCAGCAGACAACCTTTGAAACATTTTTGGGGCAAAAAATGAATGATGTCGTGGCAAGTGAAGAAGTTGCTAATTATGAACACATTCTCATTTTGCCACCATATTTCCAGAAGTCCCTCTCTACATAACCTCATCACAACTGTACATGTCATTAGCATCTGGCTGTAATCGCCTGTATTGTGTAGTGGTAAAGCTCGCTGCGGGAGAACACGGTTTCGATCCCCAGTCTGGCCATACCAAAGACTGTAAAATGGTAGTAATGGCTTTCGCTCCTTGGTGATCAGGATTATTGTATACACATAATCATTGAATCACTGAGTTCAGGATCAATGGACCAGAATTAACCCAGGAGTTTTATAACGAAGGAATTGTTGAAAGTGGCACCAACTCCTTACACAAACAAGAGGGTCATTGGGCCCTGAATCGCTCACCTGATAATGTGCCATTTAAGACGAGATCAATATTTACAGGACACTAAATGATTCTGATGAATGCAACTTAATGCTTTCTCATTGAAAGTGAATCTGAATTATAAGTGCAAAATGTCCTTATCCTTGTTTTGTTTTCGTTGTTTTAACCAATCAAAGTAACGCGAACACACTTTGTAGCTGGTATCCTTTGGAACACTTCTGTCAAATAATCTTGAAATTAGAAAAGCACTTTGACAGTCTTGTCACTTTACTCGTTTGCTGATGGCAACACTGTTGTGTTTTACAACAGATCCACATTGCTTGAACAGTGTTTAATAAGAGTCACATTCGGAAAATTTCTGCTGGAATCAGGGAAGCACTTTCAGAGAATAAGAATTTCATAAAGTTGTCTCTGAATCCGCTTCGCAGCCATGTTTATTACCATACAAATATAGTTTAAGATAAAATGATGTTTAAAGACATTGTTGATGGCGACGCACACTACAGCTCAGGTGTGAAATCTACTTTGGCAAGGTACATGTACTTGGAATGCCATAAGTTGAATATATCACCCAATAAAACTGATTTCAGTCTAGTCATTCCAAAATTGATTGATTGGTCTTTTACGCCGATTGCAAACAAAATCATTTATATCACGGCGTTTCATGGGTAAGTTATCAGTACTACTGGTCCATTTATCCCGACACCAGCCAGTCAGTCGTAATGCTAATCCCGACACCAGCCAGTCAGTCGTAATGCTAATCCCGACACCAGCCAGTCGGTCGTAATGCTAATTCCGACACCAGCCAGTCAGTCGTAATGCTAATCCCGACACCAGCCAGTCAGTCGTAATGCTAATCCCGTCACCAGCCAGTCAGTCGTAATGCTAATCCCGACACCAGCCAGTCAGTCGTAATGCTAATCCCGACATAAGCCAGTCAGTCGTAATGCTAATCCCGAAACCCTGAGCGCCAAAAGGGATAGAAATTACTACCATTTTTAAAGTTTTAGGTATGACCCAGCCGACGCTCTACCACAACACTACCGAGGCGGTTTAACATTGATAACATGGGAATTGAATAGAAAACGATTTGCTTTGATCAATTTATACTTCCTATTCCCCATAAAATATTTCATAGGCATCTTCAAGTTTCATTTTGTATCGATAGTCCAACCAGCCACTTCACACTTCCCTTGATATAGATGACTTATGACACAACTTGAGCATTGCCGATGACTTTTATGAAATATTTTATGGGGAATAGGAAGTATAAATTGATCAAAGCAAATCGTTTTCTATTCAATTCCCATGTTATCAATGTTAAACCGCCTCGGTAGTGTTGTGGTAGAGCGTCGGCTGGGTCATACCTAAAACTTTAAAAATGGTAGTAATTTCTATCCCTTTTGGCGCTCAGGGTTTCGGGATTAGCATTACGACTGACTGGCTTATGTCGGGATTAGCATTACGACTGACTGGCTGGTGTCGGGATTAGCATTACGACTGACTGGCTGGTGACGGGATTAGCATTACGACTGACTGGCTGGCTGGTGTCGGGATTAGCATTACGACTGACTGGCTGGTGTCGGAATTAGCATTACGACCGACTGGCTGGTGTCGGGATTAGCATTACGACTGACTGGCTGGTGTCGGGATTAGCATTACGACTGACTGGCTGGTGTCGGGATAAATGGACCAGTAGTACTGATAACTTACCCATGAAACGCCGTGATATAAATGATTTTGTTTGCAATCGGCGTAAAAGACCAATCAATCAATTTTGGAATGACTAGACTGAAATCAGTTTTATTGGGTGATATATTCAACTTATGGCATTCCAAGTACATGTACCTTGCCAAAGTAGATTTCACACCTGAGCTGTAGTGTGCGTCGCCATCAACAATGTCTTTAAACATCATTTTATCTTAAACTATATTTGTATGGTAATAAACATGGCTGCGAAGCGGATTCAGAGACAACTTTTTGAAATTCTTATTCTCTGAAAGTGCTTCCCTGATTCCAGCAGAAATTTTCCGAATGTGACTCTTATTAAACACTGTTCAAGCAATGTGGATCTGTTGTAAAACACAACAGTGTTGCCATCAGCAAACGAGTAAAGTGACAAGACTGTCAAAGTGCTTTTCTAATTTCAAGATTATTTGACAGAAGTGTTCCAAAGGATACCAGCTACAAAGTGTGTTCGCGTTACTTTGATTGGTTAAAACAACGAAAACAAAACAAGGATAAGGACATTTTGCACTTATAATTCAGATTCACTTTCAATGAGAAAGCATTAAGTTGCATTCATCAGAATCATTTAGTGTCCTGTAAATATTGATCTCGTCTTAAATGGCACATTATCAGGTGAGCGATTCAGGGCCCAATGACCCTCTTGTTTGTGTAAGGAGTTGGTGCCACTTTCAACAATTCCTTCGTTATAACACTCCTGGGTTAATTCTGGTCCATTGATCCTGAACTCAGTGATTCAATGATTATGTGTATACAATAATCCTGATCACCAAGGAGCGAAAGCCATTACTACCATTTTACAGTCTTTGGTATGGCCAGACTGGGGATCGAAACCGTGTTCTCCCGCAGCGAGCTTTACCACTACACAATACAGGCGATTACAGCCAGATGCTAATGACATGTACAGTTGTGATGAGGTTATGTAGAGAGGGACTTCTGGAAATATGGTGGCAAAATGAGAATGTGTTCATAATTAGCAACTTCTTCACTTGCCACGACATCATTCATTTTTTGCCCCAAAAATGGTTCAAAGGTTGTCTGCTGGGGATTATTTTATAATAGATGATAAAAAAAGAACAAACGTGTACATTGTAGTATTGCTAATCTTATTGACAATTTGTAATCACTGAGTACATTGAGTGATAACAGATCACATGGGTGTTTAAGTATGATAACAATTTGATAAACAGTTCAAAAAGTGGTCCAGCCTATTACATAATTCGCTAATCTCCACCTCTTCTAAATTAAAAATATCCCGGGAAAAGGATGACATCTTGAAAAATGAAACTTTAACATATTTTGAAACCTGCTTGGAGAGAAAACAAAGAGAAAAGAGGAAAACGTACTTCTTGACAAATCTCCTCATTCTTTACAACTACATTTTGCTTTGTAGTATACTGATTTGGGTTATATGAGGGAACGGGATAAAACGTATGCTATTACCTCCCTAGAGAGCATCATCTGACTCAGAGCTTAGGGTCCTGGCATGATTAAAAAAAGAAAAAGAAAAAAAGAAAAACTATTATATATAGACATGTCTATACATAATAAGTTTGTTTATAGACAATAAATATGTCTTTTTATAATAATTTTGTTTATAGACAATAGACATGTATATAATAGTTTTTCAAAAATAATTATACCCGTACCAGGCCTAATTTCTTCTTTAAGCGTGTAAGGCCCCTACTACTCAGATATGAACTGTTGGTGTTCTTGTTAACAAAAAATGTGAGATATCGACTTAATTTGAATGGCAATTTAAGATATCGGCTTTTAACCCATTTCATATAGAAAAATATGCGGCAGACGACTTTGAAATCATCAAGGCAAAAAATCTCTGCAACTGAAATAAAAAGTATTGAATAAAAATGAAAACATTGTGGAAAAATTGGAAAATTACTCATAGTGATCAATTTCTTCTTTTGCCACAATGTTTTCAAAAGTTTAATGCGTATGCACTTGAAAAAGTCTAAATATACTGTCGGAAATCATGGTGACTCTGTTTGGAATCAAGGCGTCGTGAGTTGAACTGAGTTTGAACCCGAGCTCGGGAAAGCAGCTAGTTGCTTGGAAAGACTGTTCTATGGCGTACTGGTATGAAAAAGTCGCCGCCTTCATATGACTGACACAATTTTATAAATGGCGTTGAATCCCAATCAACCCAGTCTATTTTGATGATACATCGTTTGCTTTAAGACAATTATAATGATGAAATATACGTTATTTAGATACCAAATTAAGACAATAATGATGATGAGATATACATTATTTAGATACCAAATTAAGACAATCATGATGATGAATTATACATTATTTGGAATACAAAATTTACAAGTTATGATATTTGATCTGCGTCACACATATGTAGACAGCAAACACTATTGGGGATAACGATTCCGATCACATCGTATACGCGAAAGCTGATCTCTTTTTGTTACTGATTGATATATCTCGGATGTCCGTTTTCCCATGACATGAGGCAAACGTATAGACTTGACGAAAATGTCTAAAACATCATCTCACGCATATACAAGGATTGTCACAAAATTATTTCCCCCGATTCAATGAAAGTTGAACAATCAGAATAAACTATCTAAGTTCCACCAGTTTGAACAAGTTTTTAAAGTATTTAGTCACTTCCACGAATATCGCGCGTTCATGATATTGTCAAATTCGACCATGAAACCCGGATCTAAAGCTTCTAAATTTTTTGTAACTTTAAAGATCTTACAGAGTACCAATTCTTACAATTAATAACCAAAATGGTGTGGCGATAATAAATTAAAGGTGCACTGGGTTGCGAGGATACAATTTCTTTTCAAGTCATCTGTATAACTTCTGTTATAATTATTATATACAAATACGCCTATAATTCGTAAGAACATGTATCTAAATTAGCATTGTCGAGTTTATATATTTGGTCTAAACTTTAACAGAGGATTTTGATATAAGTTTATTTTAATCGTGATGTTCTAACGGAATTGATTGCACAACAGGATACCTTTTAAATCCACCGTTATAGCAGATAGATATGAAACAGTGCAAGCGAATATATTATATAAGTTGATAATGTATATTACAAAAATATTGTCGGAGTGTTCATGCGGATTAACAAGAATCAAAGCTATTGCTATCTGGATACCTTCTAAATCTGTAGCCCGGCCGGGTAGCTCAATTGGTAGCGTATCTGACTCGTGATCTGGAGGTCACGGGTTCGATATCCGGTTGCGGCGCGTTCTTTCGGGCGATGTTTTCCATTGCCTCTCACCTCTGATCTATGTGAGAAAGTAGTCAGTGGCTTCGATAGGATGTTGTGTAAATACGGGTGTGGGAAAGCCAGGAAAACATGGGTAGGTGCACTGACCGCCGTGATATGACCAAAGCTGTTGAAAGCGGCGTTAAACTCCAAACAAACAAACAAACAAACAAATATAAATCTGTATGTATAATGTTATCATTCAATTTCAACACCCGCGGCTAATTCCTTGCCGATTAACATATTGATCTTCAAAGTATCATCCATCATTTTGTCGAGTACTTTAAACAGGATACATCTCGTGCCGGTGTAGGTTATAACACTTGAAATGATTGGCCCTATTGTGGGAATGTACTTCATTGCCGTACCTGCAGCTACTGATACCAATACTGATTTGATATACTCCTCTGACAATGCACCCCCCCATACTTTTGCGACAGATCTGATTACATCAACTGTTGATGTTGACAAAGCGCTTTGAGTGCCGTTTGCTAATTTGTGTAAAATTCCAAATTTTGCAATTCCTAGTTGTTTGGCGAAAAAATCCTTTTCCTTATGTATAATGCCTAAATCCACAGCTATTAAAACTCCTGGAATGGGGACAAGTCCAACGATCCCTGCAAGCAAGGCAGCTTTCCATATCCGGTTTCGAAGAGATTCCCCTTTATCTTTGATACGTTTAGGAGATGACGTTTCAAAGTATTGGGTAGCGTAAAGAAGTGCCCTTTTTTTTTGTGCTGGAAAACTTTTCACTACATCCGCACGCAGTTTCATAAAATCCAGATCGTTACTTTCATGGAAACTATCAACCAAATAAATATTGACATCTTTACCTTTAAGATGATATTTACAATCTTTCCTGATTTCATCAAATATGTTCTTCTCTGGTATTTTATTAGACACGTTGCGATTCTTGTTCTGTACATCATGCCAAACCTTTGTGCGTACTAGGCACAGCGGTTTGTTCTGCTTCATTAGTTCTTCGGCAAGCCATGCGTCATTCTCAGTGAATCGGTTGGCTGTTATCAGGAGAAAGATGTCAAAACGATTGATCTTTATTTTTTCAAAGTATTCGTCCTTCGGAAATTTTTTTGTACCTACCCCAGGAAGGTAAAACAACTTAATATTTGGATTAGTAGGGTCCTCGTAACTTGTAACTTCAGTCGTTGTCTCCTTTACCCCCGTGTTAGCAGCACCAGGATCGTCGTCTTTCATATTCCTGAATGCATTTATAAACGTGGATTTTCCGACACCACTTCCGCCTGTTACGGCTATTGATACCGTAGCACTTTTCCATCGATCCAGGTTAGATTCAACATATTCACTGACAGCCCCAATGCCTCCTTTTTTAAATTCAGCTTCGATTTGTTTATAAATATAACCATCCATTGATATTGACTCCGCCATTACGAAGTGGTGTGTCGTGAACGTTTTAAACGTTTAAATGACGATAGATAAATGCACCCTTATCTATAATATATATACCGGTTATGTCCTTCATACACTGTTTCATTGGAGAAATAAGTCGCCTACAAAACACGTGGTACATATATTGACTTTATAAAGATAACAGGTGCGGAAAGCACCAACACTAAACTATCCTATGTAAAGCAGTGGCATAATGAAGACCTAATGAACATGTCGTTTATATCAAGCTCCAATACATTCTAATCAATTGTATATTGTACAATGATACATGTTTTACAGTTGTCAAGGATCAATCCTTTTCGAAAAGGTTGAAGTTTAGAAAATATGTATTTATATCCGCCCTTAGCCCGGATTTAGACTGAAACATATATATACTCGGAATGTTTATTCGAACACGACCAAATAATATTTGCTTAAACAATTTCTGTAACAACCGTCAAGCCCGTAGCTATACCTTGGTCTTTCTATCAACTTGAGGAAGGGTATTTGTGTAATTACCAACAAGGGTATTTGTGTAATTACCAACAAGGGTATTTGTGTAATTACCAACAATTAAAAAGAGTGTGTACATGTACTATTCAAATGATTTATTAAAGCAGTATTTTTTAGATGATCAGTTTTGCAATTAAGTAAAACTTCACAGTGTTACACAACAAACATAATCTCGTATTTAACCATTTTAGTATTATCACAGAACAATATTATACATTTTTACAGAAAACTATAAATGACTCAAGCATTAAATATCTGTAGTATTTGCAAATAAGTATATGTCTATTTGTCACTGTTAACCCTTTCCAACATACAACAAATCTATAGTAACCGACGTTGCAAATATCTCAGTAATTTTATAAAAATATCACTTTAAAAATTCGTCTGCTGCACATGCGTTAAAATTCGTCTGCATATAGGGAAGGGATTTATACTTCGGTCTTTCTTACAACATCCTTGGTCTAGATACAAATAATGCTGAAGAGACATGAAACACGTTTGTATCTGACAGAAAATTGAAATGATGTGTTTGATATAATTTCGTTTCAATTTCAAATAGTGATGTCAATAAGTGAAGTGAATGAATGCTTTAACAGAAAAGTCCCAGATCAAGATCAACGTTGCCTAAATAAAAGTAAAACAGTACAGTACGAGTCCTTCAGCTCTTACTTTTCTTGTGTCCTGGTTAAAACTTTCTTTTTTTTAGAATACAGCGGTTGTCCAGGAAAACCAACCTCATCATACAAATATTTACGGCAATTTGTCTATTTATCCGTGATGTCATATCCAAATGTACAAATGTTTGAGAGAAGGTCCTTGAAACCCTCTGCCACTTACTTATTGACGAACAGTGTAGAGCCATGTCAAACTGCAGGGATGTGCAAGTTGATTTGGATCCGCACTAATTGTACATGCCTCATAGCATGATATTGTTACGTGCCACCCGTCTGGCCTGTCTGTTGGTAGGGTTGATATGTTTTAAGCCACTTGGTGGAACGAAATATAACGAGAGGCAAAGATAGACATTTCAGTTTTCCTTTAATTCTGCTGAAGAACGTGGAAAAGGGAGAACAAAGGGCAGTAACTGTGCATGTATCGTCCCAATACCAGACCGTAGTTACTTCCCTTGGATGGAACCCTTTCTCATAAAGTCGATACCATTTATAATACGAATGTCAATGATGCTTAGTACCTCTAACAATCAGCTCCGACGTATGAAATATACGGCATGTGTAGACTACTTAATTGATAATGAATCCCTAAACTTAGAGAGAATAAAACTGGACTCTATATTGAAATTGTAATGCAGTGGACGTGGATCTATCTAACCTGGACTTGTGTTCGAATGAGAGTCCCTTGTGACCAAAGTTTACGTCCTTTTATAGCAGCACAGCGATTGTGACCGTTAGCGGGTCACAAAGGTCGCGAGCCTGGTCACAACGGCTCGTCGGTCACATCTGTGACCAGAAAATGTCAACTGTGACCCAATCGGTCACAAGTGAGCAATATTCTGTCCCACAGAGCAAAAAAGGTCCCGAAAAGGTGTCCATTCTAAATGAAAAGGGTTTCTCCTACTTTACGAAACTCAAGCATAAACAAATTAACTACGTACCAGTTTAATATAAGATAGGACAGTTTTCTGATGATATTGTGAGGTAGCGTTCTGGGTCGATGACTCAGCAGAAACATTCCCATAATGCACCGTAACAATGGCAACTTCTTGCAGTGTAAACAATAAAGCGTGGAGGATGTTTTCGTATTTCCAGCGCTAAGGAAGAACAAAATCAGACATCACTGACTGGTAAAAGGTACTGTTCAGATTGAATTTAACCGTTAGCTTATACTAGATAGTTTTCCCAAGAACGCGACTAGAATTAACATGAAAGTAATGGGAATTGGCGGTATATGACTCGACCTCATTTCGCCAATATCCAAGTAAACAACGTTGGAACGATCAATGATAAGCTGCCTACCTTGGAGACATATATCGACAGACATGATGTAACTGTATATGTCAGATGGCCCGTGACTCAAACTGGGTCATCTGCACATTAGAAATGTGGTGTCTGTCAAATACAACAACGACTAAAGGATGCACAAATGGGGTATTCCACGGTCTGTCGCAACAACGGGTGAGTACCCTTAACAATAACATGATTAATAAATACGATTACACAAATAAAACAACTCGCACAATAGCATTCCGATGACTGGCAAACAGGCAAACTGTAAACAGAGTGGAAAAAGCACTAGCTATCAAACAGACATCACCTACTTTTCCCAGACTGTTTGGTATGACACATATATGGTACTCATCGCTAATACACTTATTGTATTGCACCCTTTAAGATTCACGACTTAAGATGATCGCTGTAAATCAATGGGGTGACAGTTCCTATCCCTCGCATTGAGTGATACAACTGTTTCCGCAATGTTTTACCATGCTGATAATAATGATTTGACTTGGTGCAGGCTAGCACCCTGCACAGGCGAGACGTATCACTACTCCCCTCTTAAGTTGACTACTCCTGTAGCCAACTAAACTATGACTTAATAATACTTTTGCAGAGTATGACATGCATCTAAGCAGATTTAATATTTGAAGCAATAAATTAAAACATTTACTGAATTAGAATAAAAACACAATTATGTTCACTGTTAGTTATGTCTCCTTCTGATGCGAGGCTCTGACAAGCAGGCCAAGTTTTTTAAAATATAAGTCCACCCCCCCCCCCCCCCCCCCCCCCCACACCTCCCCCCCCCCCCCCCCCACATTATGAATACATTAACACAGTTACAACTAACTTCACCTAATGCGGTTCCACTGTCTATTATTGACTAGATTACAATGAAAATAACACTTGATTAATTATATTCCTAACGTTTTACCACCTATTACTGTTCAGTACTATTGTTAAATGCTAAGTTAATGTTCTTTGAAAGGTTTCAGCCCTTGAGCGACGAGTTTGTTGGACTTGACTGTAGAGGATTATGATGACTTCTTCCAACCCACATGTTGCTAACTGCCTGGATACAGCAACACATGGGCACACTACCAACTTCATAGTGCGCGACTTATCCGTACACTACTGGCCCAATGGAGTGTAGTGAACGGACTTGCCTAAATGACAAGCGTGATCCATGGTAAACGATGTGGCTGGTTATTGAGGACACAACATTTGAAAATGGTCCATAAATGAATAGTTAGTCAAAAGGCAACTATGGTACTTGTAGGATTTTGTATATGTCCCATTCTGACCTCGAAAGGGTGTCTTGATACTTCATCAAAAGAGCAGCTTCTACTTCCCTTTCATATTCGAACTCTCTTTCTTTAAAGTTAAACATAGAAATAAGATGTGTGTTCCGGCGCCTCTTCAACATTTGCTCTCTTAGGATAGGGTCAGGAGGGCGAAGCTCGTGCATCAAACCTGTGTGTAAACGCCTAACTCGGCTATCATTTTCGCTCTCCAGGCTTTGCTCAGCTTCACAAAATACGCTTATTACTCTTGCTATTGGTTCAGCCTTCCCGATAACTGCATCCTGTACAAGGTCTACTTTGGTTGGTAGGGGATTTATTACCCTAATCTTGCATGCCGGCCCTCGGTTCAAGGTTACAAGAGTAGAAGCCATTTTTAGCGGGTAGTTTTCTAAAAATCTATCCGTTGGCTCGACCACAAAATCAGACTCTTGGTCATCATCCCCTTCAAAACGTTCAACGTAGACGCTTACAACCGCTTCAGTCTGACCGGGCACACTGATGTCATCTGCTACCACAACTCGTCTGTTATGTTTCACTCTGCCTACTTGGAAAACTGGAATCACCGCCCCTCCCAGCAATATCTTATCCTCACTCAGATATCCGCTGGACCGGCCTTCCTCCCTACAAGCACGTCGTATCCTAGCAGAGCATCATCTACTATCTCTGCAACTATGGCGTCTTGCATGAGTCTAAGTGGCCCTATGGTAAGCTCAAACTCGGCCTTACCGTTCTCCCTAATTGGCGTCCCTCCAGCTCCAACCAAGCATGCCGAGTGTCTAAGCTGAGGCTGCTCCTCCAACTTGATCTTGTCAAAAACCCGGTTTGACACTACGGTCCAGGAGGCTCCAGTGTCAGCAGTAAATGTCACAGGTACACCGTTCACTGTGCCCTGCACATAAACCCCATCTGCTAAACCTCGCCTCTCCATCCTGGTTACCTGACCTACGGCTTGTGGTATTACAAACTTTTCCTCAGTTGCCTTCGCTGCATGGCCGTATTCTCCTAATTGGACCTCCCTTTGGCCACAAGGGATGGTCCTTTGTAGTTTAAAGACTCGGCACTCCTAGACTCGAACCCTGTACCTCTCAGGTTATTTTTGTTGGTTTGCTGGTCTGGGCTTACTCTCTTGTCGGGTTGCGGACAACTTCTAGCAAAATGTCCAGGCTCTCCACAGTTAAAGCATTCATTACCTCTACCCTGAGGTCGTCTTTGCTGGGACATACCTCGTTGCTCTAACTTTTCTAGCCTAGCATCAAACAGCTTAATGGCTGCGAGAACTTCAGCGTTAGTGGGTTCTCCGCCTGTGTCTGGTTGTTTTGAGCAGAAATCTTTGCTAGTTCCCCCGTTACTCCTGGTCATATTGCTTTTCTCTGCACTCTCTTGCTTAACTGCTCTCCTTGCTAAAGATTTATGCCTCTTGTCTGACTTTGACATATTCCTTATTTGTATCATGTGTACAGCATGGTAGACAGCTTCATCGATGTCGTTTGGCTCCTTGTGGTATTCTACCTCAAAGCGAACGTCTTTATCGTGTAGACCATCTAGGAACTTTCTCACCAAATCTTCCTCTCGGGTCTTCCGATCTCGGTAACCGTGAGCCTCATCGTACAGTCTTTTTAAGTCTGCGGCAAATTCTTCCGCTGTCTCGCCTTCCCTCTGTATTCTTCGGCTGAATTTTGCTGCATATGCTCTAGGAGTTTCAATGACCCTAAACCTACTATTTAATTAATTCATTAGCTCAACATAATTATTTAGTGTCCCGTGTGGCAGTTGGGTGAAAATAACTGACCCGCTTGGTCCTCCATCCTAGGCAGGAGCTGGTTGAGCTTATCGTCTGAGGACCAACCATTTCTCTGGGCGATGGCCTCGAACCTTGCCATCCAAACCGCCCAGTCTTCCTTTCCAGTGAAAGGGGCTATTTTCCCATTAACTCTCTGTCTACGGGTGGGTACCCTTTGTTCTTGATACCCGTAGGGCTCTTCCCCCAGCCGTCTTGGTTGACCACGCCATATTTTGGGTGGACTTTCATTCATAGTAACCTGATCATCCTCATAGTCATTACTGTTGGGATTCAGGTCAGCATGGCCCTGATTTTCGCAAGCTCTTTGTGGAGGGCTAGGGTCGTAGCCCCAGTTGACTCTCATCCGATCCACATCCACTGCCCTGTCGTCTTCATATCTTCTAGGTGAGAAACAGTTTTAGTTATTATTTACTTGATTACCAGGCATAGCTAACTGCCTATGAGCCTGACTCTCTGTTAAGAGCTTTAAAGCTTTTGCCATGTCTGCCAGAGCTTCTGTCACACCGTCGACTTTTTGTCTGAGGGACATGTCTTCCTGGTCCGACGGAACGTAGCGACTGCAGTTCCGACCTGACATGCCCTTCCCTGTATGAAAGCTCTGCTCTCTAACCGGATGGCTCAAGCTTTCTGGATCTAAGCTCGCCTCAGCATGTTGGCTATCACGGTCTCTAATGTTGAAGGTTACTTCTCCACTGTCCTCTAATTCACCTGCGGTACTCATTTTAAAAGTCAAAATGTTGTCCAAAAATAATATATAAATGTTCAAAAGGTATATACAATGTATGTATAAAGAAGTTCTCCTGTTTTGCCTGGATATTCTTCTTAAAAGCTCGTCGAAGTTTATAGAGCGTCTTCGGCTGTGGGATCGTATCACTGGATCTGTCAGAAAAAGACAAATCCCACATCTGTCACCACGAAAAAGTGTATGTTACGTGCCACCCGTCTGGCCTGTCTGTTGGTAGGGTTGATAGGTTTTAAGCCACTTGGTGCTTGGTGGAACGAAATATAACGAGAGGCAAAGATGGACATTTCAGTTTTCCTTTAATTCTGCTTAAGAACGTGGAAAAGGGAGAACAAAGGGGAGTAACTGTGCATGTATCGTCCCAATACCGTAGTTACTTCCCTTAGATGGAACCCTTTCTCATAAAGTCGATAATAACAACTGCGCGACCGTGGAATACCATTTATAATACGAATGTCAATGATGCTTAGTACCTCTAACAATCAGCTCCGACGTATGAAATATACGGCATGTGTAGACTACTTAATTGATAATGAATCCCTAAACTTAGAGAGAATAAAACTGGACTCTATATTGAAATTGTAATGCAGTGGACGTGGATCTATCTAACCTGGACTTGTGTTCGAATGAGAGTCCCTTGTGACCAAAGTTTACGTCCTTTTATAGCCGCACAGCGATTGTGAATGTCAACTGTGACCCAATCGGTCACAAGTGAGCAATATTCTGTCCACAGAGCAAAAAAGGTCCCGAAAAGGTGTCCGTTCTAAATGAAAAGGGTTTCTCCTACTTTACGAAACTCAAGCATAAACAAATTAACTACGTACCAGCTTAAGATAAGATAGGACAGTTTTCCGATGATATTGTGAGGTAGCGTTCTGGGTCGATGACAAAGCAGAAACATTCCCACAATACACCGTAACAATGGCAACTTCCTGCAGTGTAAGCAATAAAGCGTGGAGGATGTTTTCGTATTTCCAGCGCTAAGGAAGAACAAAATCAGACTTCACTGACTGGTAAAAGGTATTGTTCAGATTGAATTCAACCGTTAGCTTATACTAGATAGTTTTCCCAAGAACGCGACTATAATTAACATGAAAGTAATGGGAATTCGCGGATGCATGTGACTCAACCTCGTTTCGCCAATATCCAAGTAAACAACGTTGGAACTTGATACAGTCAACGATCAATGATAAGCTGCCTACCTTGGAGACATATATCGACAGACATGATGTAACTGTATATGTCAGGTGGCCCGTGACTCAAACGGGGTCATCTGCACATTAGAAATGTGGTGTCTGACAGTGACAGACAAATACAACAACGACTAAAGGATGCACAAATGGGGTATTCCACGGTCGGTCGCAACAACGGGTGAGTACCCTTAACAATAACATGATTAATAAATACGATTACACAAATAAAACAACTTGCACAATAGCATTCCGATGACTGGCAAACAGGCAAACTGTAAACAGAGTGGAAAAAGCACTAGCTATCAAACAGACATCACCTACTTTTCCCAGACTGTTTGGTATGACACATATATGGTACTCATCGCTAATACACTTATTGTATTGCACCCTTTAAGATTCACGACTTAAGATGATCGCTGTAAATCAATGGGGTGACAGTTCCTATCCCTCGCATTGAGTGATACAACTGTTTCCGCAATGTTTTACCATGCTGATAATAATGATTTGACTTGGTGTAAACTAGCACCCTGCACAGGCGAGACGTATCACTGACTTATTCAGTATATAATGCCTACTTGTGTGTGTGTTGGGAGGGGGGAGGCGGTCACCGGGTCCAGGTCACATGTGCCTTAAATGTCCAAATCCAGAGTCTTCAAACTACATAGGATTTTTTTACTTATTGAGTAGACGATCCGACCCCTATTGTTTTTTTGGGTAACTGGGTCAAAGTTCAATGTACTGGTTAAGTCTCCAGGAAACAGACATCGAGCGTGATTAATATAAGCTGAAAGCTTTGTTTCGCTTTCGATGTAAAATAAATAAGTTTTAACTAAACTAAATGCCAGATGGATCTTTAAGGACACAAATAGTTCTTCAAATTTCACAGTAGAATTAGATTTATTGGGTATATGATCATTACTTTTTGTTTTAGCACTGTCTCAAAGGCAAGTTGACATTAGCAATAAAGGTTAAATTTAATTCATCTTAATACCTCAAGAACTCTTTTTTACAAAGTCTTCAAACTTCAAAGGATTTTGGACTCCTTGAATAGATGACCCCCTTTGTTCAAAAGTCAATGTCTCATTTGTTTTTACTCAGTATCTCAAGAACCATTTGACCTGGCATCTTCTAACTTAATAGGATATTTGGAATCCTTGAGGAGGTGACCCTATTATCTGTTGGTGACACTGAATCAGGGACTTGTAAATGTCAAATATGTTTCTGCTCATTATCTCTAAACGCTTTGATCAAGAGTCTTCAAAATTCACAAGATTATTAGATTTCGTGAGTAGAAAAAAAATGAAAAGAATTTAGGTGAGTAGATGACCCTTCTGTTTTTAGCTCACCAGTGCAAGAAGTGCTCAAGGTGAGCTATTAGGATCGCCTTTTGTCCGTCGTCAACAATTTCTTTAAACAATATCTCCTTCTAAACCACTGTATGTATATTGACCAAACTTATTAGAAATGATCCTTTATCAAATAATTGTTGGTTAAAAACTTCGAAAATCTTTTTGTCTGAAACCGAAAGGCTTAGAGCTTAGATATTTGTTGTGTAGAATTGTCTTCTACCAAGATTATTCAAAGAATACATATGGGGTCAAAAATTGGCAGCACCCTGGGGTTTACCTGTTGAACACAGAAATATATAGAGAACAAAATAGAAATCTTCTTGTTAAATATTAACTGGTACATAGACATTTCTTTGTTGACCTTCTATGTCAAATGAACTTGACAAAAGACAGACAACATAGGGTGTGGATTTTCCGCTCTGTGGCAGTGGAGCTATACTGGTCCTGTTAATTATTGTATTATTGGCTTACCTGATCGCAACATGAGTAATTGTGGTTGGCAGGACAAATCACATTACATAACTTAGGTGAGCGATCCAGGGTCATCATGGCCTTCTTGTTTATGTCACGCATGCGTCTCCTTTATTGTACAGTCAAAAGGTCATCTGCTCAAAAAGGCCAATGATCCTCTCGTTTTTGTTAACTTTGTGTATGTCAAGAATCCTTTGACTGTAAATAAGACATGGTCGCCATGGGCGGGGCTGTGTTAACTCATTCTATAGTGAAAGCTTTGTCAATTTCTGACCGATTTCAGATAATTTTGTTGACATTTAAGTTTCCTTATGGACATAACTATAGGATAATGTACATGTATCAGTATGTGTTTTGATGTAACACTACCAGGTTCGGAATAGTACGACTCGGGACGGGTGTTATATATCACCTTGTGTAAGCAGTTACTTCCCTTATTATATCTACTCCATTGTTCATTGACATCTCAAATACGACGGAAACATGCATACAATCTAGGTAATCACTTTGTTTGAATCATCTATAATTGCTTATGTCCATTCCATACTACGTTCGTGTATTTATATACATTGATGCCAAATCCGTATCTACACGAGTCATTTGTTAGTAATTGTACACCCATTGTGTACTTTCAGACCGTGTTCATTGTTGCTAAGTAAAGTATCCACAAATAGACCACGTTCTTATTTAATAACCATTTCTTAGGTGACTTTCTCATAGTTTTCTGAAGTCATATTTATTTGACAAAAGACAGAAAATATAGGTTTTGGTTATTTCGCTTTGTGGTTTAAGAGCTATACTGGTTCTCTTGTATAAGCTTACCTGACTGCAAATGTGTTATTGTGGTTAACTGTGTGGTAAACAATACAAATCAGTATGCACAACTTAGGTGAACTACTCAAGGCCATCATGGGCTCTTTTTTCAAAAAGCATCTTCTAGACAGCGGATAAAAGTATACATTTTGAAACTTTTTATTCACAAGGGAGTCGTTGGTAATGCTAACTCCACAAACGGAAATGTGGGAAAGCCACTACTACCTTTTGTAAAATCTTTGTTATGACCGAGTCTTAGATCGAACCTACACCAACACCGCGGTTAGTGCTTGGATGGGTGACCCGCGATGGCTTAACTCCGGTAAACGTTACAAATGGTGATAGAGGATGATGGTGATATCAACCCAAAATCCCACTTCTGTCACCATTTGTAACGTGTACCGGAGTTAAGCCATCGCGGGTCACCCATCCAGGCACTAACCGCAATGAATGTTGCTTAACTTTAAGAAAAGGTCAACCAATCTACGAACGTCGCTATTATAGCCTGCTTCCACAGCAAGCCGTTCCCGTTACACAAGCAACTGGCTGCTTTTCCAAATAGATTGAAAACTGGCCCATTGTTGGAAGACGAATCACGTCTGTCAAAGGTCGTAAATAATGTTGACCAAGCTGGGGTTCAAACTTACGAACCCAGGATTGACAGCTAACGTCGCTACTGACTGAGCTACACAAAGAGACAGATGACGTTAAATGACGGTACATGACAAGTTCAGTGAATAATGTTATAATCTCTCCAGAAAGCATCACCTGGGGTTGACAAGAAATCTAGTTATTCTTTTGAAAACAGTGTGAGACAATGAGACATTTTGCTTAATCTGATTTAGTTTATCGGCTTTTTTTTTAAACTATCAAACTCATTATTTTGATGAAAGGTTAACTCTTACGGCTTTTCCGATTTCGATTTCAGATATATCAAGGGAATGTGTCGTTTCTTATATGTACTGATCCAAATCTATTTACAAAATTAAGATACGTTTTATGATTGAATAAACGAAAATTGGTCACAAAGTTTACACATCACATTATCTGCGTCACACACAAACAACAACAGCATTTGGTACAATCGCATGTGATCAAATCGCATATTTCTATGACCTTTTTTAGCGGTCATACGCCTTCTTCAGAGGCTTCAATCATGCTTGTTGTACTTGCTGGCCAACTGTGAAGACCCTGATCAGACTGTAGACTCACAGGATGATCTGCTTTTTTTAAAACTGATTTCAATGTCTCGAAGGTCTGTTTTCCCATGGCATGGGGCGAACTAATATACATTTCTAAAAAAGCTCAAATATGTTTTCGCATTGCGGAATAATTCATTCTTATACAATGATTTCACGATAGTTAAAAAACAATTTCCTGATTTGCCGAAATTAAAAAACAATGCCAAATGGATCTGTTGAAAAACACAGCAGTGGCGGTATCAGAAAACGAGTAAAGTGACACAACTTTCAAATTGCTTGTCTAATTTCAAGAAGTGTTCCTATGGATACCCTCTACAAAGTGTGTTCACGTTATTTTGATTGGTTATAAAAAGAACAAGCCACCTAGGGATAAGGACAAGCTGCACTTAAAATTCAGATTAACTTTAGCCCTTTCCCACATATAATGAATCTGCAGCAGACGACTTTGAAATTATCGAGTCAACAATATAGAAAATCTTTATAAATGATAGTATTATTATTGAATAGAGTCGAACTCATTGAGGCAAATGTAGAAATTGCGGTTATGAGCAATTTCTCCCTTCGCTACAAGGATTTTTCAAAATACGTCATCAAGCGTCTTTATGTGGGAAAGGGTTAAATGAGAAAGCATTATGTTGCTTACATCAGAATAATTTAGTGTCCTCTAAATATTGATCTCGTCTCAAAGGGCACATTATCAGGAGGGCTTTCCAGGGTCTCATGATCCTTTTTGTTTTGAGTGTAAGGTGTTGGTGCCAACTTTCAACAATTCCTTCGGTATAACACAAACATTCCTGGGTAATTTCCGATTAATTCTGGTCCATTTATCCTGACATCAGGGTTTCAATGAGTATACTAACACAAGAATCCTGAGTGCCAAGGAGCGAAAACCATTACTACCATGTTTACAATCGTTGGTATGACCAGACTGGAGATCGAAATCGTGTTCTCACGCATCTAGCCTTACTGCTACAATCCAGGCGATTAACGCCAGAGGCTAATTACATGAACAGTTGTGATGAGTTTGTGTTGGGAGGGACTTATGAAAATATTGTGGCAAAATGAGAATTTGTTCATAATGAGCAACTGCTCCACTTGCCACGACATCATCCACTCTTTGCCCCAAACATGTTTTAAAGGTTGTCTGCTAGGGATTTGTGTTTATGCTAGATAATGAAAAGAGAACAGATATGTTAATTTTAGTATTGATAATTTAATTGACAATGCATAATAACTGAGTACATTTTGATAACAGGTCACATGAGTGTTAATATATGATAGCAATTTGATAACAGTTCAAAAAGTGGTCCAGCCCATTACATCATTCGCTCATCTCCGCCTGTCCTAAAATTGAAAATATCCCGGGAAAAGGATGACAATTTTTAAAAATGAAACTCTAACATATTTTGAAACCTTCTTGGATTGAAAGTAAAGAGGAAAACGTACTTCTTGATAAATCTCCTCATTCTTTACAACTACATTTTGCTTTGTAAATTACTGATGCGGATTATATGAGGGAACGGTATAAGACGTATGATATATTACCTCCCCAGAGAGCATCGTTTTAGGGTCCTTACATGATTAAAAAAAAAATCTATATAAAATAATTTTGAAATCATCAAGGCAAAACACTGCAACTGGAACAATAAGTATTGAATAAAAATGAAAACATTGTGGCAAAATGGGAAATTATTAATTAACTTCTTCCTTTGCCACAATGTTGTCAAAAGTGTAATGCTTAGGCATCGTAATGCGTATGCGCTTGGAAAAGGGTAAATATACTGTCGGAAATCATGGTGACTCTGTTTTTAATCAAGGTGTCGTGAGTTGAACTGAGTTCGAACCCGAGCTCGGTCAATATTCTTTAAGGGAAAGCAGCTAGTTGCTTGGAAAGACTTTCTGTGGCGTACTGGTATGAGAAAGAAAGCCAGGAAACGCATGGGTATGCGAATTCGCCGACTTGATATCACTGACAACATTTTATAAACGGCCTTTAATCCCAATCAACCACGTCTATTTTGATGATTCATCGTTTGCTTTTTTGAAATAAGGACAATTATAGTGATGAAATATAAATTATTTGGATACAAAATTAAGACAATTATAGTAATGAAATATACATTATTCGCATACAAAATTAAGGCAATCATGATAATAAAATATACATTATTTGGATACAAAATTAAGGCAATATTGAGGATGAAAAATACATTATTTGGATACAAAACTTACAATTTATAATATTTTATCTGCGTCACACACAGACAGCAACCATCATTGAGGATAACGATTCCGATCACATCGCATATGTATATGTCCTCTTTTTTTGCAAAAAGAGGAAGACCCTGATCAGAGTGTAGACGATCTCTTTTTCTTTAACTGATTGATCTATCTCGAATGTCCATTTTCCCATGACATGAGTCAAACGTATATACTTAACGAAAATGTCTTAAACATCTTCTAACAATGACGAATAACTTGTTCATATACAAGGATTGTCACAGAATCATTTACCCCGATTCAATGAAAGTTGAACAATCAGAATAAACTATTTAAGTTCCACCATTTTCAACAAGTTTTTAAAGTATTTAGTCACTTCCACGAATATAGCGCGTTCATGATATTGGAAACCCGGATCTAAAGCTTCTAACGTTTTTGTAAATTTCAAGATCTTACAGAGTACCAATTCTTCTAATTAACAACCAAAATGGTGTTGCGATGATAAATTAAATGTGCACTGGGTTGCGAAGATACAATTTGTTTTTCAAGTCATCTGTGTAACTTCTGTTATAATTATTTATACGAATCACGCCTATAATTCGTAAGAACAAGTATCTAAATTAGCATTTTCGAGTATATATATTAGGTCTAAACTTTAACAAAGGATTTTGATATAAGTTTATTTTAATCGTGATGCTCTAACGGAATTGATTGCACAAAAGAACACTTTTAAAATCCACCCTTATAGCAGATATATATGAAACAGTGCATACGAATATATTATATAAGGGAATGTATTTTACTGAAAGATTGTCGCAGTGTTCATGCGGATTAACACGAATCAAAGCCATTGCTATCTGGCTACCTTCTAAATCTGTATGTATACTGTTATTATTCAATTTCAACACCCCTGGCTAAATCAATGCCGATTAACATGTTGAGTTTCAAAGTATCAGCAATCATTGTGTCGAGTACTTTAGACAGAATAAGTTCGGTGCCGGTGTAGGTTGTAACACTTGAAATGAATGGCCCTATAAGGGGAATGTACTTCGTTGCCGTACCTGCAACTACCAATACCCATAATGAGTGGATATACTCCTGACAATGTACCGCCCCATACCTTTGCAACATATCTTATTACATCAACTGTTGATGCTGACAAAGCGCTTTGAGTGCCGTTTGCTAATTTGTGCAAAAGTTCATCTTTTGCGATTCCTAGTTGCTTGGCGAAAAATCCTTTTGCGACTGTATAATGCCTAAATCCACGGCCATTGATACTCCTGGAATGGGGACAAATCCAAAGGTGCCTGCAAGCAAGGCGGATTTCCATATCTGTTTTCGAAGAGTTTCCCCTTTATCTTTGATAAGTTTAGGACATGACTTGGTAAAGTCTAGGATAACGTTAAGAAGCGCGTTCTTTTTTTGTTAGAGCACCTGAGCCAAAGGCTCAAGGTGAGCTATTCTGATCACTTTTTGTCCGTCGTCCGTCGTCCGTCTGGTGTTAACTTTTAGCTTTAAACATCATCTCCTCCCAAACTCCAAGGACAATTTCCGTGAAACATCACAGGACTGTTCCTCTGATTGGCCTCTTTCAAAATTGTTCAAAGATTTAAATTCCATTGAGAACTTTGGTTGCTGCGGCATCAGAAAGGGGACAAAATGTCCAAACTTTAAAAATCTTCTCCTCCGAATCTGCCTGTCAGATTCAAATATAATTTGGTGGAAATGTTCCTTGGGTGACCCTCTATAAAAATTGTTCAAGCCATACTGATTGGGCGAAAAACATGACAGTCAGGCGGCATCAAAAAAGGGGCAAAATGACAAAATTTGAAAATTCCATTTTTATGAAAGAGCTTGTCTGATTTTAAGAAAATATAATACGAATCTTACTGTAATGATCCTCTATTTTTAAAATTTGTTTAAGCCGTTTTGATTGGTTACACAATCATAGCAACCAGGCGTCATCACAAAAGGGGTAAATTGAACTTTTAGCTACAAATGACAACCAACTCCTACCATTACAATAGACCAATTTCCACAAAACATCACATAAATGTTCCTTTGGTGGTCCTCTTTCAAAATTGTTCAAAGATTAAAATTCCAATGAGAACTTTGGTTGCTGCGGCATCAGAAAGGGGACAAAATGTCCAAACTTTAAAAATCTTCTCCTCCGAATCTGCCTGTCAGATTCAAATATAATTTGGTAGAAATGTTCCTTGGGTGACCCTCTATAAAAATTGTTCAAGCCATACTGATTGGTCGAAAAACATGGCAGTCAGGCGGCATCAGAAAAGGGGCAAAATGACAAAATTTGAAAATTCCATTTTTATGAAAGTGTTTGTCTGATTTTAAGAAAATATAAAATGAATCTTACTGTAATGATCCTCTATTTAATTTGTTTAAGCCGTTTTGATTGGTTACACAATCATATCAACCAGGCGTCATCACAAAAAGGGTAAATTGAACTTTTAGCTACAAATGACAACCAACTCCTACCATTCCAATAGACCAATTTCCACAAAACATCACAAGAATGTTCCTTTGGTGGTCCTCTTTCAAAATTGTTTTAAATGGATTTAAATTCCATTGATAACTTTGGTTGCTGCGGCATCAGAAAGTGAGAAAAATACCCAAATTTTAAAACCTTTTCCTCCATAATCTACTTGTGTGATTGCAAGATAATTTGGTAGAAATGTTCCTTAAGTGACCCTCTAAATAAACTGTTGAAGCCATATTGATTTCGTTGAAAAACAGGGCAGCAAGGCGGCATCAGGAAAGGTGCAAAATGACAAAAACTTTATAATTCCATTCTTATTAAAGTTCTTGTTAGATTTCAAGATATAAATGGCCTTTACTGATAAGCTGTTTCTTGAGAAGTGTCCACTCCTTTGCAGTTTCATTTGCACTCCCTGATAAAATTTTCCCAGATATTTGCAGTTAAATATTTGCTACTAATTTACTATCAATTAGGTGATCGATTTAGGGCCATCTTGGCCCTCTTGTTCTGGAAGACATTCCAACACAGCCGCACGCAATGCCATAAAATCCAGCATCTCTTCCCTTTCCTCGAAACTATCAATCAAATAAATGTTGATCTTCTTATCTTTAAGATGATCTTTACAATCTTTCCTGATCTTATCAAATATGTTCTTCTCTGGTATTTTATTAGACACGTTGCGGTTCTTGTTCATGACATCATTCCAAACCTTTGTGCGAACTAGGCACATCGGTTTTTTCTGCTTCAATATTTCTTCGGCAAGCCATGCGTCATTCTCAGTGAATCGGTTGGCCGTCATCAGGAGAAAGATGTCAAAACGATTGATCTGTATTTTCCCTAAGTATTCGTTCTTTGGAAACTGTTTTGTTCCTACCCCAGGAAGGTCAAAAAGTTTAATATTTGGATTAGTTGGGTCCTCGTAACTTGTAACTTCAGTCGTTGACTCCATTATTCCCGTTTTAGCAGCACCAGGATCGTCGTCTTTCATATTCCTGAATACATTTATAAACGTGGATTTTCCGACACCAGTTCCGCCTGTTACGGCTATTGGTATCGTAGCACTTTTCCATCGATCCAGATTAAAAACAACATACTCTATAACAGCCCCAATGCCTCCTTTTTTAAATTCAGATTCGATTTGTTTATAAATATAACTATCCATTGATATTGACTCCGCCATGACGAATTGTCGTGCCGTGAACGTTTGAATCGATTAAATGACGATAACAAATATGCCCTTGTATCTATAATTTATATACCGGTTTGAAAATAAAGAGGTCACAGTCCAGTACACTGTGTGGATGCCCTTCATACACTGATACATTGGAGAAACAAGAGTTGCTGTGGGATGCAGCAATTCGATGTTAGCGCGGGAATCAGCATGTTATGGCTTAAGAAATACTGTTTGATTCGAAAAACACGAAACCCGCTTTTAAATATATGATATAAATATATGATAACAATAGCTTTTTTAGTTAAAAAGGTAAAACGAAAACAAAAATACATTTCCCGGTTCCCAGTGATGTTACATAGACTCCGTTCTGGTATACTGCTTGTGTTCAGTTGTGTGACTTCGGGTCGAAGTCAAGAGAAAAGAGGGAGAAATGTAACGGGAATGGGGTATCTATATGTATAAATATCACTTTATAGCGACGATGGGTGACCCGCGATGGTTTAGCACCGGTACACGTTACACTATGGTTTTAATTTACATTTTGATTATAAAAAAAAACTACTCGCATATAAATAGACTGGTTCATTAATCTTTTATAGCAAACTTGAACGAGAACTAGTCTAGTGACGAACTGCTACGGAAATATCCAAGAGCTGACGGTTAAATACGGCTCATGCGCGATCACGACGATTAACACGACGCATGTGCAAGCCCATTGCCCATTGCATCAGTGGTAGTTCTAAACACAACCAATATATGCACTGGTGCTGATGCACCCGCGCAATATGTCGCCTACAAATCACGTGGTACATGTATTAACTTTATATAGATAACATACAATTACTCTCCAAATGGCAATATTGCCGAGAGCGAGGGTAATGCCCCAATCAGACACACACATTACGGATAATTGCGTATAAAATCCGCAGAAATTGTGGGCGTGGCCTATTTTCTTGATGAATTTACGGATACAGTTACCTATAGATACGGATAAATACGGATGGTTGAGGATGTCAGCGGAAGTCAGCGGTTAGATAATTTCTCAGTGAATTGACACTATGCGGATAGATACGGATTACTTACCTTCCATTACTTCCTGCTACATGTAGATGTGGATAGACGCGGTTATATACCGTCATATATGGACTGTTGCGCATGCCTTGCGGAAAGAAGGGGTGACGTACACAATCGTCATTTGCATTATAAACAAATTACATCAACAAATCATTGAAGTTGTGTGAAATTTATCTGGAAAATCATGCCTGAAAAGAAGCAGCAGAAGAAGAGGCAGCTATCCAAGAAGGCACACACTCCACCTCCCACATCTCACCAGGATGATAGTGATGGAGACACTTTAATTGAGCTAAAAGTGTCGTATCAATCACCTCAGGCATCACCAGCAAGAGGCAGGGGACGTGGCAGAGGCAGCAGGCTTTGGACTAGAGAGGCCTCACGCTCCCAGAAGAAACAGCGTCAATGTAAGTTTCTGATATTATTTTAGCATAAATTTATTTACCTTAACTTCGCAGACAGTTTTTCTTTGTCCTTAATTGGACAACGTAATGAAAAAAAGGTCAAATGTGTTTATGAAATGGTGACCCTACGTTTACAATTAACAAGCATTGCACTGCGCCGTCACTGCACCATACGCAACTGCCATGAAACGTCGCTGCCCTACTGGTGTTGTTGACGTACAACCGCCTCTCAAAATCATCCAGAACAGCATCATTTCTCCACGAGCCGGGGACGAGGTTGTGCTGCTCGTTATCATCTGTGCATGCCGTCCTCGGCATATTGTGGAGTGTCACACACGCCAGCACCATAGTTTCCACGTTCTGCGGCTCCTGTCGGAGGTTTGTGAGAAGGCCCAGGGGGTTGGACAGTATGCCAAAGGCATTCTCCACACATCGTCTGGCACGAGATAGGCGCTAGTTGAATACCCGCTCGTTCTCTTCCAGAGACGTAGCAGCAAAGGGCTTCATCATCCACTCGTTGAGGGCAAATGCATTGTTGGCAGGCAGACGTTCAGGTTCTGGGAAGCCGAATGTGTTGGAGATAACCGCGTCTCGCAGAGCCTACTCGTTCCACAGCTGGGCATAATATGCTGCCCCTGGGGCACCGACTTGGGCCCACATGAACCTGTAGTTCGCATCAACGAGGCCTAGGAGCACAATTGAGTGGTACCCCTTGTAGTTGTAGAACTGGGACCCTCCGTGAGCAGGACACCGGATGCGTATGTGCTTGCCATCCAATGCACCTAGCACGTGGTGAAAGTTCCACCGGCTGATGTAGCCTGCAGCAACCTCTTTCCACCCCTCAGCAAGCCGGCTTGCTCCCATAGGGCCTGACAGACGTCCCGGACTATAAGTGAGATGGTGTTGTGCGGCACATAGAACAGGTACACCATCGACTTGTAGCAGTCCCCCGTGGCCAGATGCCTGAGTGTAATGGCAACCGTCAGTCCAACCTCCTGCGAATCTCTGTACCATGTATTTATCTTACGAAGTCTCGGCGTGAGTCGTTCGACCACGTCTCGGAACATCTCGGGTGTGAGCCTGGTGAAGTTGCGGAACGCCACCAAATCCTCGTTCCTTAAGAGCATCGTGAGGTTGCCATACGCTCGCTGTTCCGGCCTGAGAGTTATCCGGCGGATCCACCACCTCCTCTCCCGACGGCGTGTCATCCAGATCCGCCAGATATGTGCAAAAACGAGTGTGAGGTTCATGTTGGACTGGCTAAGTCTTTAGCAAGATCAGTCTGCATTCGTTGTCCATGGCTGTGGAAGTAGGAAGACCATCCAATATATATAGATCGAGAAACCTTTCACAGAATGGTAGAGATCGTCGCACGAAAAGTTAATGGAACACAGGAGTCAGTAATAATCCGTATTTATCCGTATTCATTCGCAATTTTTCGCATTCATCCGCACAAAAAGGTGTCTGTCAGTATTGGAGCGCAAACTATCCGTATTGAAACGTTTCTGTAGGTAACAATACGCAGAACGAAACCTGTAATTAACCACAACTAAAGGTAACGATCCGCATGAAACCGTATTAATCCACAACTAAGGATGGACCCCGGAATGATAGGTTTAGATACGGATTAGATACGGATAAATGCCTTCAGTTACGGATCATTACGGTTTTCTCGTCCGCGCCTGAATTTTGAAACTTTTCAAAATTTGGACGCGGATCGTTTTGACCCTGCGGTTACGATACAGACAGTTACGGACTCTGCAGATGCGATACGTACCATTACGGATTGGCCGGATAGAGTCCGTATGTGTGTGTCTGACTGGTGCATAAACAACGCCAACAAACAACAATAGCACTAACATTAAAATATCCTTAGTAAGCAGTGGCGTTATGAAGACCTAATGAACATGTCGTTTATATTAAGCTCCAATACATTATAATCAGCTGTATATCGTACAATGATATTAACCCATACGAACCTCATAAGACAATTCTGCAGCAGACGACTTTGAACAACTGTTGTCAAAATATACAAAATCTTTATAATTGAATTTGATCACCTATGACTAAAATTGGAAAACATTGTGGCAAAAGGAAATATAGCTCGTTTTGAGCAATTTCTTCTTTTGTAACTATGTTTTCAAAAAGCCGTCTGCTGCAGAGGCGTCGGAAAACGTCTATATGAGGGAAAGGGAAAGTCGACAAGGGTCAATCCATTTCGAAACCGTTGAAGGTTAAAAATAATGTGGATCGTCTGGAAATTTAATGACTATTTATTTATATCCGCCCTAAGCCCGGATTTAGAGTAAAATATATATGGCATATTCGAACACGACCAAATAATATTTGCTTAAACAATGGCACCCCTATGTTTCTGTTGCAATCCTAAAGCCCGTAGCTATACCTTGGTTTTTTTATCAACATGAGGAAGTGTATTTTTGTAATTACCAACATTCAAAAAGAGTATGTACATGTACTATTCTAATGATTTATTTAAGCAGTATATTTTAGATTATCACTTTTGCAATTTGGTAAAACTTCACAATGTGACACACAAAACATTATCTTGTATTCAACCATTTTAAAATGTAAATATTTTTGTAATAAAAATCTATAAAAGACTACAGCATTAAATATCTGTAGTATTTGCAAATAAGTATTAAATATGTATATTTGTCACTGTTAACCCTTTCCCACATACAACAAATCTACAGCAATCGACGTTGCAAATATTTAAGCTAAATGTTAGAAATCACTGAAATAAAGATATAAATATTGAGTTAGGTGGTAACACATTGAGGCTAACGTAGAAATTGCTTATTAGGAGCATTTTCTCATTTTGCCGCAAGGTTTCAAAATTCGTCTGCTGCACATGCGTTAACATTCGTCTGCATATAGGGAAGGTATTTATACCTCGGTCTTTCTTACAACAGCCTTGGTCTAGATACAAATAATGCTGAAGAGACATGAAACGTTTGTATCTGATACAAAATTGCAATGATTTATCTTAAATAATTTCGTTTCAATTCAAATATAGTGTCACTAAGTGAAGTGAATGAATGCTTAAACGGAAAAGTGTTAGATCAAGATCGATGTTGGTAAATTAAAAGTAAAACAGTATAATACGAGTTATTCCTGGTTGATCTTTTTAAAGAAAAGAGCGGTGGTCCAGGCAAACCAACCTTATCATACAATAGTTTACAACAATTTGTCTGTGTATCCATGATGACATATCAAAATGGACAAATGTTTGACAGAAGTTTCTTGAAACCCTCTGCGACTAATTGGCGAAAAGAGTAGACCAGGTCAGACTGCAGGGATGTTCAAGTTGATTTGGATCTACACTGATTGTACATGCCTCATGGCATGATATGACTTATTGAGAAGATGATCCCTATTTGTGGAGGGGGGGGGGGTCACCGGGTCAAGGTCACATATGCATTAAAGGTCCAAACCCAGTTTCTTCAAACTACATAGGATGATTTAACTTATTGAGTAGACGACCCCTTTTGTTTTTTGGGTAACTGGATCAAAGTTCAATGTACTGGTAAGTCTCCAGGAAACAGACATCGAGAGTGTTTAATATAAGCTGAAAGCTTTGTATCGCAATCGATGTAAAATAAATAAGTTTAAACTAAACTAAATGTCAAAGGGACCTTTATGGACAACAACTGTTTCTACCCAATATCTCAAGAACCCTATGAGCCAAAGTCTTCAAATTTTACAGGATAATTAGATTTATTGCGTATATGATCATTACGTTTTGTTTTAGCACTGTCTCAAAGGCAAGTTGACATTAGCAATAAAGGTTACATTTATTTCATCTTAATACCTCAAGAACCCTTTTTAACAGATTCTTCAAACTTCACAGGATTTTTGGATTCCTTGAGTAGATGACCTATTTTGATCAAAGGTCAATGTCTCATTTGTTTTTACTCAGTATCTCAAGAATCATTTGACCTGGCATCTTCAAACTTAACAGGATATTTGGAATCCTTGAGTAGGTGACCCTAATATCTTTCGGTGACACTGGATCAGGGACTTGTAAATGTCAAATATGTTTCTGCTCATTATCTAAAGAAGGCTTTAACCAAGAGTCTTTAAACTTCACAAGATAATTAGATTCCATGAGTAAAAATAACATTGAAGGAATTTTGGTGAATAGATGATCCTTCTGTTTTTAGCTCACCTGTGCACGAAGTGCTCAAGGTGAGCTATTATGATCGCATTTTGTCCGTCGTTTGTCGCCCGTCGTCAACAATTTCTTTAAACAACATCTCCGTCTAAACCACTGTATGGATATTGACCAAACTTGGTAGGAATGATCCTTTATCAAATGTTATGCAGAACTTTGGTTGCCACAGCAACCAAAATACTGTTTTGTTTAAAAACTTTGAAAATATGCTTGTCTGAAACCGAAAGGCCTAGAGCTTATATATTTGTTTTGTAGAATTGGCACCGCCCTGGGGGTTACCTGTTTAACACAGAAATATAAAGGGAACAACTTAGAAATCTTCTTGTTAAATACTAATTGGTACATAAACATTTCTTTGGTGATCTTCTATGTCATATTAACTTGACAAAAGACAGACAACATATGGTGTGGGTGTTTCGCACTGTGGCAGTGGAGCTATACTGGTTCTCTTAAATAGTGTATTGGCTTACCTGACCGCAAATTGAGTAATTGTGGTTGGCATGACAAATCACATTACATAACTAAGGTGAGCGATGCAGGCCATCCATGGCCATTTTGTTGCTGTCACGTGGCCAAAAGTCAATGTCTTATGGTCGCCGGACAAAGGGCGATTATAATTACCCACCTTGAGCAATTCGTGCTAAGGTGAGCTTAAAAGCGTACGTTTTCTTCATTTTACAGTCAAATGGTCATCTGCTCAAAAAAGCCAGTGATCCTGTCGTGTTTGTAAAATTTGAGTCAAAGGATTCTTGACATGTACAGCTGGATATGACAATAATCCTATGACTGTAAAAAATACATGGTCGCCAGGGGCGGGGCTGTGTTGACTCATATGGCTATAGTGAACGCTTTTCAAATTTCAGACCGCTGTTTGGGATTTTCGCTTTGTGGCAGTGGAGCTATACTGGTCCTCTTGGGCCTCTTCTTTTGGCTTACCTGACCGCAAAATGAGTTTTTGTGATTGGCATGACAATTCACATAACATAACTCAGGTGAACGTTCCAGGGCCATTACGTCCTTCTTGTTTATGTCACGTGGCCAAAGGTCAAGGTCTCTTGAACGCTGGACAAAGGGCGATCATAATTACCATTAACATTGAGCTTTTCGTGCTCAGGTGAGCTTAAAAGCATACGTCTCCTTTATTGTACAGCCGAAGTGTCATCTGCTCAAAAAGGCCAATGACCCTGTCGTGTTTGTAAAATCTGGGTCAAAGGATGTTTTACATATGCAGCTGCATATGTAAAGAATCCTTTGACTGTAAATAGACCTTATGGACATAACGATTTCTTTGGTGGCTTTCTTTCAGTTTTCTTAAGTCATATTTATTTGACAAAAGACAGACAACATAGGATTAGGTTATTTCGTCTTGTGGTATAAGAGCTATACTGGTTATCTTGTATTAGCTTACCTGACCGCAAATGAGTTATTGTGGTTAACTGTGTGGTTAACAATACAAATCACTATGTACACCTCAGGTGAACTACCCAAGGCCATCATGGGCTCTTTTTTCAAAAAGCATCTTCTAGAAAGTGGATTAAATTATAAATTTTGAAACTCCTTATTCACAAGGAAGTCGTTGGTAATGCTAACTCCACAAACGCAAATGGTGGAAAGCCACTACTACCTTTTTTAAAGTATTTGTTATGAACCAGCCTTGGATCGAACCTACATTCTTCCGCACCCGAGCTTTACGCTTTACCACTTCACCACCGAGATGCTTAAAGTCAAAGGTGAAAAACAATCTATATTTCGGAGTTTGGTTAAGGAGGCACGTATGGGTATGAAAATATTGTGGCAAAAGGACACTTTGATCATTATGAGTCATTTCTCCATTTTGCCACAATGAATAACTCATTATTTTCCAAAATGTGTTCAAAGTTGTCTGCTGGAGTATTTGTTATGAAGGACAGGGGTTAAATATTCTTTGTGAGGTGATTAATATATTGTTTAATATATCGGGTATTTAATGCTGTCTTAAACAACTGTTTAATCATATCACGGCGGCCATTTCACCTACCTATGTGTTTCCTGGCTTTCTCATACCAGTACTACACACAACAGTGTTAACAAACAACTGGCTGCTTTTCAAATAGATTATAAACTGGCCCATTGTTGGAAGACGAATGACGCTTATCGCCTTGACGTTTGTCAAAATTCGTTAAGAATGTCGACCAAGCTCGGGTACAAATTTACAATCCCTGGATGGACAGATAGCGTTGCTATCGACTGAGCTACATGCAGAGAGGACAAACATGTAAATTTTAGTCCTGTTATTTTAGCTTACAATGAATAATCTCTGAGAACAATTTGATAGTAGATAACATGAGTGTTAAAGTATGATTACAATTTGATAAAATATTACAAAGTTATCCATCCAGCAATTACATCATTCGTTAATTCGTTAATTTCTGACTTCTTAACTGAAAATGGTTTGAATAAAGCATGAAATATCATATCTCATTTTGAAACTCAACCTTTTACCTCGTAACCCACATTGTGTTTAAAATACTCCAATTAAAACAAGAGAGCCATGATGGCTTGGAATCGCTCACCTGAATTATGAAAAGCAATTTGGCCTGCCTCCGGGCACCCATGTTTATGTTGTTAATAAATAACCATGGCTGGAAGGTATCTTAAAGAGGGTCGGTCATCCAAGGAACATTTCTACAAAATTATTCAAAAATATGCCAGACACTTTGGGAGGAGATGATTTTTCGAGCTTTCACTTTAGCCATATAAGGCAAAACAGCCCCGCAAGGTGGCCATGTTTTTTGAAGAATCAACATGGCTTAAAGACATCTAAAAGAGAGTCACCTTTCAACAAAATTCATGAAAATCAGCCAGACACTTTTGGAGGAGAAGATTTGTTTTTAAAGTTTTGACTATATGCATACATGGCTTGTAGTTAAAGAAGTTTTGGAGTAGAAGAACTTTAAAATGTTTTTCGATTGGTTGCCATGGAAACCAGAATTATACATGGATATTAAACAATTAAAGGAATTGTGTTTAGAACATTGAGAGGATACTTTATGTGAAGTTTCATCCCAATTGACCCACTGGTTACAAGGAGAAATTATTGACGGACGACGGAGCGATCACAATAACTCACCTTGAGCACTTTGAGCTCAGATGAGCTAAACAGGAATATAAAACAAAGAAAATCTTTCACAATCATTCCGACGCATCTGTACAAGATAACTTTTGAAAACATTGTGAAACAAGAGGCCTAAGAGGGCCAGTATGGCTCCACTGCCATTAGGCAAAAAATAAATCTCCAAACAGCCCCGCCCCCTGATGGCCATGTTTTTTTACTGCCCAATCACCATGGCTTGAAGGAATCTCGTAGAGTGTCACCCAAGGAACATTTCTGCAAACTTATTTGAAAATCGGCCAAATAGTTTGGGAAGAGAAGGTTTTAAAGTTTTCACTAAAGATAATATAAGGCTAACAAGCCTCCTTAATCTCCCCCTCCCCTCCCCATGGCAGCCATATTTTAAGACCAATCAATTTCTTCCTCGTTTGAGGAGGTATTCGAATGGCATGAGGGTTTAAATAACATAATGCGAGTTAACATAACAATTTCGCTAGAATATTTTATCAGTAATTAGTTATTTCTAATTTCTAACATGGCTTGAAGGAATCTGATAAAGGGTCATCGTAGGAACATTTTTACAAATTATTTGTAGTTTTCACTATAGCCATATAAGGCAAAAATAGCCCCGCCACCTGGCGGCCATATTTTTCGACCAATCAAATAGCTTGACGGACTCTGATAGAGGGTCATCCAAGGAACATTTCTACATAATTATTTGAAAATAGGCCAACCAGTTTAGGAGGAGAAGAATTTTAAAGTGTTTTCTTCGGTTGCCATGGAAAGCAGAATTTTGCATGGATAAAAAGACTTGAAGACATTTAGGAAAGGACATTGAGAGGATGCTTCCTATGCAGTTTCATCCTAATTGGCCAAGTGGTAACAGAGGAGAAGTCGTTTGATGCAAAAGGTTGACGCACGCACGGACAATTCGCCATGACATAAGCTCGACTGGCTGTGAAGCTAAAAGGGAGAAACTATTTAAATTGATCGATTTCACCTTTTGTAGAAACTTTTGAACTCGAAACAATCGTTAACAAGCGGCCCGTGAGGGCCTATGCTCTACTGGGATGGTTCTTTGGTCATTTTCAATCCAGAGCATGTATGTATGGTGAAGATCGGATAGTAAATGGAGGCTCTATTGTGTTCACAATCACTATTATAGCACTTTTGACAATTTCGAGGGCCATAATCCTGGCTGATTTTCGAAAGGAACCGAGCTCTCACCAATATTTAACTACTATCTAAGTTTGGTGAAGATCAGATAAATGGAGCCTCTATTGTGTTCACAAGCTCTATTATAGCAATATTGTCAAATTCAAGGGCCATAATCCAGCCTTGCATGGACGGATCTGGCTAGTTTGCAAAAGGAACCAAGCTCTCATCAATATTTAACTACTATCTAAGTTTGGTGAAGATCAGATAGTAAATGGAGCCTCTATTGTGTTCCATTTGACCATTTCAAGGGCCATAATCCAGCCTTGCATGGGCGGATCTGGCTGGTTAGCGGAAAGAAACGAGCTCTCATGTATATCTAACTACTGTATAAAATTGATGGAGATACAATCAAAACTGAAGACTTTATCGCGTTCACAATCTGTACTATAGCAATTTTGACAACTTCAAGGGCCATAATCCTGTCATGCATTGGCACATCTGGCTGGTTTTCGAAAGGAACCAAACTCTCATTATTATTTAACTACTATCTAAGTTTTGTGAATATCAGATAGTAAATGGAGCCTCTATTGTGTTCACAAGCTCTATTATAGCAAGTTTGACAATTTCAAGGGCCATAATCCAGTCTTGCATGGGCGGATCTGTCTGGTTTGCAAAAGGAACCGAGCTCTGATGGATATCTAACTACTGTATACGTTTGATTGAGATACAATCAAAACTGAAGACTGTATCGCGTTCACAAGCAATTGTTTACGGACGCACGGACGACGGACACCCACGCCACGGCATAAGCTTTTCAGGCCTCTGGCCAGTAGAGCTAAAAATTAATTTATAGAGATTTATCACGTTTTTCTATATAATTTCAAAATCGATTTGTTGTAAAAATGTAGGAAACGGTTAATTTGAAAGAAAACATCGAGGAAAAGAAAATTGTAGATGTTAACAAATTTCCCCCTTTCCTAAAAATGTACAACTACTTTTTATGAAAGGACCAATGTGTATATTATGGGTGGTAGACTAAACATCAATTTCGGTAAATGTTCGCCTCGGATGCGGGAGGTCTCGGGTTCGATCCCCCTGGCGGATCATTTCAAAGACTTGAAAAATGGTAGTCATGACTACCCTCCTTGGCGCTCATGGTTGCGAGGTTAGTATTACGACTGACCGGCTATTGTCAGTATAAATAGACCAGTACTGGTAACTTACAAAGGATATAACAGAACGAATGTTGAAAGCGGCCTAAAACCCCAAACAATCAATGAATCGTTAAATGTCGATAAATGACAAGTTCGGTAAATGACCGTAAAACATCTCAAGTTCGGTAAATTATGGTATAACCTCTCAAGCTCGGTTAATTAATAATTATGGTATAACTTCTCCAGAAAGCCTCACCTGGCGCTGACAAGAAATATTTCAAGTGACTATGTCATTTATTATATGTACCGATCCCAATCTATTTTGAGGATACAACGCTTATTTTTTAAGCGATATGATATACATTAAATGCAAACAGTTAAAACAATGATGATGATGAAAATTACATCGTTTGGATTCAAAGTTTACAAATTATGATAATTTATCTGCATCACACACAAATAACAACAGTTTGATTGGGGTTTTACGCCGCTTTCAACATTATTTCAGTTATATCACGGCAACAGTTCACTTATTCATGATCTCTGGGTAAACAAACCAGTACTAGGCTAGAAAATGTGTCTTGCCCAAGGGCACAATCAGAAAAGCGGTTTTGATCAAAACGCATAATTATAACCTTGTTGTGGTCATATCCGTTCTTCAGATGCTAAAATCATGTTTTTATGACTTGATGTCGAACTACGGACTAGTAGTAGTTGAACATGTATTTGTTGCAAACAATATATAGTATTAAGTCTAAATAACAATGATTTTTGATATACACTTTATTTAAATCGTGATATATTTTTAAAGCTTTGCAACTAATTCATTGCGGAATAATACATTGACCTTCAAAGCATCCTCCATCATATCATCCAGCATTTTGTTCAGGATTAAGATGGTACCATAGTAGGATCTAATACCTGCAGCGATTGATCCAATAATGGGAATTGAACGTAAATAGGGTTTAATACCTGCAACGATTGACCCTATAAAGGGAATTGAAGCATTTGCTATTTCTGAAACTTTGTGTACAGGCAAATCTTTCCCCCATCTCTCAAAGATCGCTGTGCTTTTGTTAAATGATCTTTCTGACAAAGATTTGATTGTGCCGGTTGTTACTCCGTTTATAAACTCACTTTTTATGATTCCAAGTTCGTTTGCATAGAAATTTCTTTCCTTCTGTACAAGGCTTAAATCGACCAGATATGAAATTCCTGGAGTGGGGATTAGACCACCGGTCCCCGAAAGCAAGGCAACTTTCCATATCCGGTCTCGAAGCACTTTCCCTTTCTTTTCAATAAGGGTAGGAGTGAGCATAGCAAAGTCTCTGAAAGCGTGTAAAAGGGCCTGCTCCTTGAGTTCTGGAAGGCTTTCCGACATAGCTATACGCAGTTTTGTAAAATCAAGCTTTTCATGCTTTTCTTTGAAACTATCAATCAAAAAGATTTTGGCATCTTTATTTTCATTTTTTTCCTTACAATTATGCCTGATGTCATTAATTATTTGTTCATCTGGTATCTTAACAGATAGGTTTTGATTCGTGTTCAAGACATCATTCCAAACCTGGGTGCGAACGAAAAAGAACGGTTTATTTTTCGCCATTAGCTCTCCAGCAATCCATGCGTCATTCTCAGTGAATAGGGTGGCCGTCATCAGGAGAAAGATGTCAAAACGATCGACAAGTATTCTTTCTAAATACTCGTTCTTCGGGAACCGTTTGGTTCCTACTCCAGGAAGGTCAAAGAGTTGAATATTTGGATTGGTTGGGTCCTGGTAACTTTTAATTTCAGTCGTTGTCTCTGTTGCCCCTGTCTTAGCCGAACCAAGACCGTCGTCTTTCACATTCCTAAATGCATTTATAAACGTGGATTTTCCTACACCACTTCTGCCTATTACGGCTATTGATATCGTGGCACTTTTCCATTGATCCAGATTAAAAACAACATACTCTATGACAGCTCCAATGCCTCCCTTTTCAAATGTAGTTTTGATAGCAACACCAAAAGAACTATCCGATACATACTCGGCCATTTCCAAATGTCATGCCGAGAACGTTATAAATGCTGAAATAGCGATAGATAAATGCACTCATATCTACGGGGGCAGATACCAGTTACTTTCTGTTTTCCTTTCGGCCAACTGTGGTACGAATCCAAATTTGAACTTTTTGTGTCTATCTTACCAATCTGAAAAGATATAAACCATTTTCAAGTTAAGAGTTATCTCAAAATTACTAGAACCAGTGTGTGTATACCACGTGACTTTTGACGTCATATTTGCATCGTCAGACAGCAATAGAAGTAAAAACAATGGTAACTTTTTTATTTCTTCACCTTTTTTAATGAAACATGGCGTAGTCTACGCCGCTTACTCTCCGTTGTTTTTTTTACAGAGGTTTGATTGGTGGTCTTTTCTTTCAAACACTTCGACGAACCTGTTCTCAAAATCCAGTTTTGATAATGCTCCGGCTGTCGGTGATCTTAATACATTTTGAGAAAAGGTTCGTCGAAGTGTTTGATGATACTAAACCACTAATCAAACTCCGTTGAAAACCGGAGATAGGGCTCTGTAAGCGGCGTAGACTGTGCCATGTTTCATTAAAAATGATGAAGAAATACAAGTCCGACATATGGGACTTCATTATATATATCCTCATTTGGTTGATTATAAATAACTTTGTAAAGTTTCAATATTGATATGCATAAAATTATAAAATAAAAGCATGACTGTTGCATGCTGCATACTTATTATTTGACATTTCAAAAAGTAAGCCATTTCGAAGGGGTACATGATGATCATGTTGTCACAAGCAATATCATTTGAAAGTTTGATGAAGAAATATTAAGAAACGGCAAAATTATTGCCAACTGTTATCATGACAAAATCTAAGTACAAATAGGTGCATAACTTTGTCAAATGTAACCTTGACACAAATATTTGTGTTACATCACTGTATCTGGAACTTCACTTCTGTTCTCAGGCCATCCTTTTCTCACAATGTTTATTAATTACTGCCGGATTGGACAGGTTTTATTGTTGCTGTTGATGATACCATAATTAACAATTCGAGCCTAGATTTTAAACAATAATCACCAGAGTACAGGCTGTGTTACTTAATGACGAATCATGTCAGAAAACAGTCCACATTTATCGTTAAAGCTTATTCCTTCAGACGGAGATCCATTTATTCTAGCTAATGAGAAATCAACATGCTTAATGTTAAACATTGACACATTTTGTTGTAAATATTACAATACATTCACAGTACCATTCATTCATTCACTCATTCATTCTTTCATTCATGCATTTATACATTCATTCATACGTTCGTTCGTCCGTTCGTCCGTCCGTTCATTCATTCATTCATTCATTCACTCACTCACTCACCCATTATATTTTGTTTAGTTTGTTTACTTCAATGTTTATTTGAGATACAATATGATGGGTTTTCTTTGCCTTTCTATTCTGTAAAGAACTCAAGTCATGCAACCAGTTATAATTTTCATTACTATTTTCTTGTTTTGCAATTGTTATACTGTTTTTTTTCCCCAGAAAGGGCGTAAATCGCTGTTGCGAAACGAAACTTTTAATGAAACACGTACCCATTTAACAGTGTACAAATAATAATTATATATATTGTATAAGAATGATTACGGTCATGCAATCGAATTCGGGCATGTACTTGGTATGTCTCTTATCCTATTTGTACTAGGAAACATGCCAACGACATGAGCGTCTTAGTGCTGTGCACTTATGTAGATATGTGTTTATTAGGTGGAACAGTGAATGTACTCACTGTGTGAATATTTTTTTTCTTAGCAGTGACATATAGGCCCATGGGGCCGCGTGTTTTTCCATTACCATATTTTGCTATACGTTTGTTTTGTTATACACATGTCGCTTAAAATAAAGTATTTACTTACTTACTTCCTTACTGTAAGTTGAAAGTGCTGTTTATTAAGTTGAATAACCAGTGATCAATTTATAATCGAAATAGGGTTTGCGTTTAGCTATGTTGACGCATTAAGAATCATTTTCAGAAAATGTTGTATTTTCTGAAATTGAAAATAAATTCAGAGCGGGATAAGGGTGACCTTTGATTTGACCTCCTAAAACTGTAAACGGTCGGTGAACCTGTAAGTTTTTTTTTTGCATTTTTGATAGTTCTACGGCAACTAAAAAAGGGACACACACATTTTTATAAATTACATACGAATTTGTTTTATCTCGTGCGCACGAGATAGTATCTTGTTTGCATGACTTTGTATCTCGTGCGCACGAGATAAGTATCTCGTTCGCACGACTTAGTATCTCGCACGACTTAACTATATCGTTCGCACGACTTACTATCTCGAGATACTAAGCCGTGCGAACGAGATACTTATCTCGTGCGAACAAGATACTTATCTCGTGCGAACAAGATACTAAGCCGTGCGAACGAGATACTTATCTCGTGCGAACGAGATACTATGTCGTGCGAACGAGATACTTATCTCGTGCGAACAAGATACTAAGCCGTGCGAACGAGATACTTATCTCGTGCGAACGAGATACTATCTCGTGCGCACGATATATGCAGCAACCAAAGTTTGAAACCTTTGGGCAAAATGAGAAAATGCTCATAATAAGCAATTTCTACGTTAGCCACAATTTATTACCACCTAACTCAATAACTACATGTATATCTTTATTTAAGTGTTTTTTCTAATATTTTGCTTAGATATTTGCAACGTCGGTTGCTGTAGATGTGTTGTATGTGGGAAAGGGTTAATAGTGGCAAATAGACATATTTAATACTTATTTGCAAATACTACAGATATTTAATGCTGGAGTCATTTATAGATTTCAGTACAAAAGTATAATATTGTTCTCTGATAATACTAAAATGGTTGAATACAAGATTATGTTTGTTGTGTAAGACTGTGAAGTTTTATTTAATTGCAAAACTGATAATCTAAAATATACTGCTTAAATAAATCATTGGAATAGTACATGTACACAGTCTTTTTAATTGCCATATCTATTACCATATACAGCTGATTAGAATTGGAGCTTAATTTAAACGACATGTTCATTAGGTCTTCATTACGCCAATGCTTTACAAGGGATATTATAGTGTTAGTGCTTTTCGCACCGGTTATCTTTATAAAGTTAGTACATATGAACCATGTGCTTTGTAGGCGACTTATTTCTCCTATGAATCAGTGTAAGTAGGACATTCACACAGTGTACTGGCCTGTGACCTCTTTACTTTCCAACCGGTAAATATATTATAGATAAAATACCATTTATCTATTGTCATTTAAACGTTTCAAACGTTCACGACACGACGTTTCGAAATGGCTGAGTTTAATTCGGAAAGTTATATTTTTCGAAACATCGAAGGTGAAATTAACGACGGAGGTATTGGAGCTGTCAGAAAATATGTTGAATCTAACCTGGATCAATGGAATAGTGCTACGGTATCAATAGCCGTAACAGGCGGAAGCGGTGTCGGAAAATCCACATTTATAAATGCATTTAGTAATATGAAAGACGACGATCCTGGTTCGGCTAAAACGGGGGTAACAGAGACAACGGCGGTAATTGAAAGTTACGAGGACCCAAATAATCAAAATATTAAACTATTTGACCTTCCTGGAGTGGGAACAGATATGTTTCCGAAGAACGGATATTTAGAAAAGATAGACTTTGATCGTTTTGACACATTTCTCCTGATGACGGCCACCCGATTCACTGAGAATGATACATGGCTTTCCGAAGAACTTAAGTCGAGGAATAAACTATTCTACCTAGTACGTACAACGGTTTGGCATGATGTCGAGAACAAGAACTGCAACGTGTCTGTTAAGACACCAGAGGAGAAAATAATTGATGAGATCAGGACAAATTGAAGAAAGCATCTTTAAGATAAAAGTGTCAACATTTATTTGATTGATAGTTTTGAACAGATGAATGATAAGCTGGAGTTTATGACACTGCGTAAAGATGTGGTCGAAAATCTTCCAAAACAAAAGAAGAAAGCGCTTCTTTGCGCATTTCGAGACTTTACTATGTTCACTCCTGACCTAATTGAAAAAAAAGGTAAAATGCTTCGAGAACGGATATGGAAACTAGCATTACTTTCAGGGATTGTTGGACTTGTCCCCATTCCGGGAGTTTCACTAGCGGTAGATTTAGTCCGTGTACAGGTGGAAAGGGATTTCTATGCCAACCAACTTGGGATCGGAAAAGGTAACTCTATGAACAAAGTAACAAACAGCATATTGTCAGTATCAACCGTTGATGCAATTAAAGATATCGCAGAGGAATGGGGTTCAGAATTGTCAGTAGAGGTTGTCGAGTCATTATTGGCATCAGAAACGGCAGAAACGGTAACAAAGTTCATTCCCATTATAGGGTCAATAGTTGGAAGTGCTGCATCATTCGCTGGCATGGGACTCACCTTGCACAGACTGCTCGATAGGATGATTACAGATGCATTAAAGATCAATTAATTAATCTGTATTGAATTAGCCGAGGGTGTTGAAATTTGAATCAACGAAATTTGTTTGCACTGTTTCATATCTATCTGCTGTATATACTTATTTAAACAAGAGGGCCATGAGGCCCTGGAATCGCTCACCTGAGAATGAGCTATTTAAGACAAAACTCTCTCATGCTCAAGCCAAACATGTGGCTTCCAGAGTGTTAACAAGATTACCCTTAAATTGGTCTAGTGACCTAGTTTTTGATCCGACATGACTCATATTCGAACTTGGCCTAGCTATTACTTAGACAAATATTCTGACAGAGTTTCAACATGCTCAAGCCAGAAATGTCGCTTCTAGAGTGTAATCAAGATTTTCCTTCAATTTGGCCTAGTGACCTACTTTTTGACCGGACATGACCCATATTCGAACTTGGCCTAGATGTCATGAAGACAAACTTTCCGACAAAGTTTCAACATGGTCAAGTTTAAAATGTGGCTTCCAGAGTGTTAACAAGATTTTCCTTCAATTTGGCCTAGTGACCTAGTTTTTGACCCGACATGACCTATATTCAAACTTGGTCTAGATATAACTATGACAAATATTCTGACAAGGTTTCAACATGCTCAACCCAAAAATGCGGCTTCAGGAGTGTTAACAAGATTTCCCTTAAATTTGGTCTAGTGACCTAGTTTTAGACATGACATAACCCATATTCGAACTTGGTCTAGATATTATAAGGACAAACTTTCTGATAAAGTTTCAACATGCTCAAGTTCAAAATGCGGCTTCAAGAGTGTTAACAAGATTTTCCTTAAATTTGACCTAGTGACCTAGTTTTTGACCCGACATAACTCAAATTCTAACTTGGCCTAGCTGTTACTTAGACAAATATTCTGACAGAGTTTCAACATGCTCAAGCCAGAAATGTGGCTTCTAGAGTGTAATCAAGATTTTCCTTCAATTTGGCCTAGTGACCTACTTTTTAACCGGACATGACCCATATTCGAACTTGGCCTAGATATCATCAAGACAAACTTTCCGACAAAGTTTCAACATGGTCAAGTTTAAAATGTGGCTTCCAGAGTGTTAACAAGATTTTCCTTCAATTTGGCCTAGTGACCTAGTTTTTGACCCGACATAATCTATATTCGAACTTGGCATAGATATCATCAAGACAAACTTTCCGACAAAGATTCAACATGGTCAAGTTTAAAATGTGGCTTCCAGAGTGTTAACAAGATTTTCCTTCAATTTGGCCTAGTGACCGAATCGAACTCATGTCCCTTTATTGAAAAATAGATTGGGATCGGTACATAAAGTGTATGACACAGTCTCTTGAAAACATATTTGAAAACTAAATGGGGAAATAAGCAAGGGTTAACCTTTCATCAAAAGTATGAAATCGACAGTGTATTAACCGTTCTCATATGCAGACGCATATCGACGCTTATGCATGAGCCATTTCCCTCATACAACCGACATCAGTAAATTACAAATCAAAACGTACTTTTTTTAACATATTTAGGAAAGGGGGAGATTTGTCATTATTTACTTTTTCTTCTTTACTCTTTGTTTTCACTCCAAAGTAGGTTTCAAAATATGTTAAAATGTCATTATTCAAAATGTCATCCTTTTCCCGTGATATTTTCAATATAAAAGAGGCGGATATTAGTGAATGATGTAATGCGCTGGACCACTTTTTTAACTGTTTATCAAATTGTAATTTTACTTTAACACTCGTGTGATCTGTTATCAAAATGTTCTCAGTGATCATGCATTGTCAATTAGATTAACAATACTAAAATGTACATGTTTGTTCTTTTTTTTATCATCTAATATAAACAAAAATTAACAACAGACAACCTTGGAAACATTTTGAGTGACAAAGTGGACGTTGTCGTGGAAAATGGAAAACTTGCACATTCTCCATTTACCACAATATATCCATAAGCCCCTCCCTACACAAACTCATCTGGACTGGACATATCATTAGCCATTGGCATTAATCGCCGCGATTGTGTAGTGGTAAAGCATAAGGCTCGGTGCGGGAGAACGCGGTTTCGACCTCCAGCCTTAATACTGTAAAAGTGGTAGTAATGGCTATCCCTCCTTGTTGCTCAGGCTTGAGGGGCAAGCATTATTATTGACTCCCTGGTTTCAGGATAAATGAACCAGAATTAATGGAAAATTACCCAGGAAACTATGTGTTACAACGAAAGAAGTGTTGAAAGTGGCACCAACGCCTTACAAACAAACAAAAGGGCCATAGGGCCCTGGATCGCTCTCCTTATAATGTGCCCTTTAAGACGAGATCAATATTTACAGGAATTTAAATTATTCTGATGAATGCAACTTAATGTTTTCGCATTTAAAGTGAATCTGAATTGTAAGTGTTATGATAAAAAAAAACGTGAACACACCTTGTAAGCGGTTTCCTTAGCAATACATCTGTCAAATTATCTTGAATAAAGACAAGCACTTTTAAAAGTGTGTCACTTTACTCGTTTTCTGATGCCGCCAATGCTGTGTTTTTCAACAGATCCATGTGGCTTGAACATGATGTTAAACCGATGTTAATTAAGAGTCATCTTTAGAACATTTCTGTCAAAATATGTTGGAATCAGACAAGCAATTTCAGAAAATAATAATTTCAAAATGTTGTCCTTCGACCCCCTTTTCTGAATCCGCTTAGCAGTCATGTTTATTTTAAAACATTCAAAAATGGTTTAAGAGAAGATCTTATTTTAAGATAGTGTTGACGCGACACCGCAGCTCAGGCGAGATAAAGAAAATCACCCGTGTCAAGGTACATGTACATGAAAAGACCGAAGTTGAATCCATAATCCAATAATACTGATTTCAATCTATTCATTCCAAAATTGATAACAATTGATTAATTGTTTTTCTTGATAATATGTAGGTCAAGATCGAATAATGGTCATGTCTATTCAAAACGTAGGTCACTAGGTCAATTTGAAGGAAAATCGTGTAAACAATCTAGATGCCGCAATTTTTGCTTCAGCAGTTTGATATTTTGTCAGAATATTTGTCTTAATGATATCTAGGCCAAGTTCGAATATGGGTTATATTAGGTAAAAAATAAATAGACCACTAGGCCAAATTGTAGGAAAATAGTGTTAAAACTCCAGAGGCCGAATTTTTACTTTGAGCAAGTTGAAACTTTGTCAAAATGTTTGTCTTGATGATATCAAGTCCATGTTCGAGTACGGGTCATATTTGGTTAAACAAATAGGTCACTCGGCCAAATGAAGGAAAATCTTGTTAACACTGGAGGTTTCATTTGAATCTTTGTCAGAATAGTTGTCTTAGTTAATGTGTTTTGCATTATAAATCACATTGCATAATCAAGGTGAGCGAACCTGGGCCATCAAATCCGGGGATCAAACACACAACCTCCCGAACCCAAGGCGGACGCTTAACCATTACATCACCGAGGCGGTTTAAAATTGATAACAAGGGAACTTAACAGAAAACGGTTTGCTTTGATCAATGTCTGCTCCCCATTCCGCATACAAGATTTTATAAACGTGATCGACAATGCTCAAAAGTGTCATAAGTCATTAACGAAATAAAACTAGAAAATGCTTTTCGAAACAAAAGGGCAATGACGGCACTGGATCGCTCACCTGGGGTTATGCAACGTGAATTGTCGTTCCAACCACACTGTCAACCACAATAACTCATTGTGCGGTCAGGTAATCTAATACAAGCTAGAGGTCTAAGAGACTCAGTCTAGTTCCACTTACACAAGGCGAAATAACCTAACCCTTTTAGCTAAATCAATATGACTTGAAAAACTGATAAATGGTCACCAATGAAATGTTCAATTCTTTAACAATTGACATAATGGGTACAACAGCGCAAGCTCCTGGTTGACTTGTGAACATTTCTACTAAATAACATGTATTTATAAATCGGTCTTACTCTTTCGGAAGGAAGATATTTAAAATGTTCACCATAGACATACAATGAAAATAGCACCAACCAACTGGCAACCATTTTTTTTTTTACCCATCTGAATGGCTTGAAGAATCTGATAGAGGGTCACACAATGAATACTTCTACAAATTAATTGTAAATTGTTCTGATTCTTTCGGAGAATAAGATTTTTAAAGTTTTCACTATAGTCAAAGCGGCCATATTCTTTTACCAATTCAACACGGCTTGAATAATTATGATAGAGGGTCATAAATTGAACATTTTTTCTGAATTTGAAAATCTGCCAACCATTTGGGAAAAGAAGAGTTTATAAGTTTTTTCTATGTGCGTGAAGTTAGCCGGAGTAGCCGGAACAGCCGGAATAGCCGGAACTCCGGCTGCTCCGACTGTATCAACCAGCCAGAGCAGCCGGAAATCCGGCTACTCCGGCTGCATTAACCAGCCGGAACAGCCTGAGTCCGGCTACTCCGGCTGTATAAACCGGCCGGATAAGCTGTATTTCCTATTACTTCGACTGTACTTACCAGCCGAATATCATCATTCCAGCTACTCCGGCTGTATTAACCAGCCGGAACTCCGGTTTCTCCGGCTGTATAAACCAGCCGGAACAGCTGTAACTCCGTCTACACCGACTGTATTTAGCAGCCGGTAAAGTCGGAACTCCAGCTACGTCGGCTGTATTAACCAGTCGGAACAGCCGGCTGTATTAACCATCCTGAACAGCCGGAACTCCGACAACTTCGACTGTATTAACCAGCCGGAACAGGCGGAACTTCGACTGTATTAACCAGCCGGAACATGCTGAACTCCGGCTGTATAAACCAGCCGGAACAGGCGTAACTCCGGCTGTATAAACCAGCCGGAACAGGCGGAACTCCGGCTGTATAAACCAGCCGGATTAGGCGGAACTCCGGCTGTATAAACCAGCCGGAACAGTCGGAACTACGGCTGTATAAACCAGCCGGAACAGGCGGAACTCCGGGTGTATAAACCAGTGGTGTATGAACAGGCGGAACAGATGGAACTCCCTCTACACCGAACGTATTAACAAACCGGAACAGCCGGAACTCCAGCTGCGTCGGCTGTATTAACCAGCCGGAACAGAGGGAATTCCAGTAAAACAAGCTGTATTAACCAGCCGAAACAAGCGAAACTCCGGCAACTCCGACTGTATTAACCATGCATGCTTCAATCCACCGTCCAATCCATCTATCTCGAGCAATAGGCACGCCAAAACGAGGTTGGGAGCCACTCTGTCGGCCCAACTCCGGCTGGATTTTGCAGCCGGCTGCGATAATTCCGGGTGGAATCCGGCTAGCGTGTCTGGGAGCCAGAATTTGTCACTTTCACCTGACATATGCCAGGATGCCAGTTAAACTCTCTAATATCGAGCAATATACAGCCGGAGTTGGGCTGTAGACTTGGCCAAACTGCCAACTTCATCTGAACATGGCAGCCAGCTGCGATAAATCCGGGTGGAGTCCGGCTAGTGCGACTCGGAGCCAGACTGAGGCGCTTTCACCTGGCATGCTTCAATCCACCATCCAATCCATCTATCTCGAACAATAGGCACGCCAAAACGAGGGTGAGACCACTCTGTCGGCCCAACTCCGGCTGGGTTTTGCAGCCAGCTGCGATACATCCGATTGGAATCCGGCTAGCGTGTCTGAGAGCCAGAGTGTGTCACTTTCATTTGACATATATGTCAGGATGCCAGTTAAACTCTCTAATTTCCAGCCGGAGTTAGCTGGAGTTGGGCTGCCAAAACGCCAACTTCATGTGAACATTGCAGCCAGCTGCGATAAATCCGGGCGGAGTCCGGCTAGTGCAACTCGGAGCCAGAGTGATGCACTTTCACCTGACACATGTCACGATGCCAGTTAAGCTTTCTAATTCGAACACGACGGGTGCAAAGTCGGGAATATGTCGGGAAATACCAACTCCGGCTGGGTTTTGCAGCCGGCTGCGATACATCCGGGTGGAATCCGGCTGGCGTTTCTGGAAGCCAGAGTGTGTCACTTTCACCTGACATATATGTCAGGATGCCAGTTAAACTCTCTAATATCCAGCAATTTCCAGCCGGAGTTAGCCGGAGTTGGGCTGCCAAAACGCCAACTTCATGTGAACATTGCAGCCGACTGCGATGAATCCGGGCAGAATCCGGCTAGTGCAACTCGGAGCCAGAGTGAGGCACTTTCACGTGACACATGTCACGATGCCAGTTAAGCTCTCTAAC
>JASEVX010000002.1:139686940-139724440 GCA_031761405.1 Serripes groenlandicus | reverse complement strand
AGACGACAGTGTGTCATCGGTTCCCATAGATTAAGTTGTCTCTGCTTCCTTCCGTTATGAATACTTCGCTGTTTTCACGATGTCATCCGATTTCTAAAATTCATTGGATTCGTATTCGGTTTTTCATGTTTCAATCGAGATGAACGATTCGTACCAACTGGTTTTCGCTCTTTGCTCTTTGGGAACTGACTTGACCATTTTCTTTCGTTTATTTTTCAGTTCTCTTCTGGCATATTCAAAACGATTAAACTTATATTACAAACAAACAAAACAGGCTTAATAATTCTTGCTATATGTAAACTATACATGTGAACTTTCATAATGCTCAATCTTGATCATAAATATCTTTAATTTACTTCGTATTTTTTTTTATATACTCCCGTTTTTGCTATCTTACTTCTGTTACTTCTTGTTCGAAATATTTACATCCTGTCTGTTTGCACAGGTTATTTAAATATATTTAACTGCGCCTGTTTCCTTTAAGCCATGCTTCAAAATCATGCACGGCGTCTTTGATGATTTGCATCTAAATTCTTCTTGTAATTAATTGTTTTAAAAGGATTTGCTTGGTGTTAGCAGGGACACTATATTACAGGGATATGAACAGAATCGATAAGCTCCGTTATCTTCGCCTCGATGTAAGAAAAGCGGACATTAGCCCCTCTGGTCATATACACTTCGTAAATTCATTTCCGCGATGGCAATCGATGTAGATAGACAGATGTTTTATTAAAATTAATAAGTTTAAAAAGGAATAACCGAGAATGTAAGTACATAACATAATTTCTATCTTTATTTCTTACATTTACGTTAATTTTGAGCTTGTATTTAAACACAAAATGATAGTTATTGCAATGAGTTTCTGAAGTCGATTTTTTCCACAAAATTGTGGTCAAAAAAGTCAAAACGAAGAATACAGGCTATGTGTAGGACCGTCCTGTGTTCTAGATTGCCGTTAGAAACATATTTAAATTATATATTATAAACGATCAATGATCAAACTTTGTTCTAATCATTTTAATATAGCTGATGTTTGCCGAGAATTTTCTAGAATTGTTTGTGAAAACTTTTGAAAAAATGAGATGAATTTTAAAAAAGATTTGTCAAAATAACAAATAGGTGCTATGCAAAACATCATTTAGTGTTCAACAGTGCTGTTATAAACACATTCAAAGGTCAGATTGTAAATGTTAAATGATCAATCTTGGCTTAAATTATTTTTACAAACCTGTTGTATGCAATGAAGAAACTAATATTGTTGGAGAAAAAAATGATAAAAAATTCGATGAATTTTAACAAAACTGTGGTCAATAAAGTCAAATTGAAGAAATCAGGCTATGTGTAGGACCGTCCTGTGTTCTATATTGCCATTACACATTTCAATATCATATTATAAATGATGAATGATCAAACTTTGTTCTAATCATTTTAATATAGCTAATGTTTGCCGAGAATTATCTAGAATTGTTTGTGAAAACCTGTGAAAAAATGCGATGAATTTAAAAAAAGATCACGGCCATTTGCCAAATGACGAATCGGGGCAATGCAAAACATCATTTTCTGTTCAATGTTGCCTTTATAAATACATTTAAAGGTCAGATACTAAATGTTAAATGATCAATCTTGGTTAAAGTTATTTTAACAAACCTGTTGTATGCAATGAAAAATCTAATATTGATGGACAAACAATGCGATGAAATTTAACAAGATTTTGGTCAATAGGGTCAAAATTAAGTAAAAAGGTTATACGTAAGATCGTGCTGTGGGCTGTATTGCCGTAATAAACTCATTTAAATGTATTGTAATATGTAATATTATAAATCTTAAATGGTCAATCGTGATTATTCTTATTTTAACAAACCTCTTGTTTGACATGAAATATCAAGTCGTATTCAATGTTCATTTATTTTATTTCAGAACGGCCAAAATATTGTATAAAAGCAGAATGGGATGAATTTGCAGGATGCCTAAGAACAGATGAAGCCATGAGTAATGCTCGCCAACAGGGTCTTTCAAATAGACCCTGTCGCCAAATAGTAAATTCAGCATGGCGAGTGTAGCTAACCCCAAAAAGCCCGCATTAAAGCCATAATTTAGCTTTATTCATAATGAATGAAAAGACTACACATCGTTGCAGAAGGCAAAACAGTTATTGAAATGATTTTTTATAAGTTCAATTTATGTCAAAGAAGTGTCTGTGTGTGTTCCCAGCTCCAGGAAGTTAGAATGAAATTAATAGACTTCTATGGAATAAATATATCCTCTCTGCAGTAGTGAATTTACTATTAATCAAAGTATATGTAGCAACTGCATACTTTGAGCAGTATAATAATCCCTGATAAAAGTAAATATATAATGCCAGATGATGGTAACTTGGTCAAAATATGAGAAGCAGATAATCAAAAGTGTTTGTATCTTAAAGTTTTAAATTTTGAAATAAAAACAATAACTGACAATGAAAAAAATATTTTGATTGATAACGGAATAGTTGGTCATTGAAAATATGGGATTATCTCTTGATTGAATTGTCCCAAACAATGAAATATACGCAATTCTAAAGAGGCCTACCATATCACAATATACCAGAAGTCAGGGTGACTTATGTTATGTAACATTATGCAATCATTTCCGGCCTTGTCACATGTGTGTTGGTTACACACTAATTAATTGGTTTTATAACCCCTTTTATTGTGCATACATGTAGGGACTTAAGCTAATTGGCAATTAAAGTCTTCTTATATAACCCTTCTCAACATTCTTAAATTCTGCAGCGGACAAATTCGAAATCATCATTGGCAATAAATTTTGCAAATATATCTATTTATAAGATTGTAAATGTAATTATGATTAAAATAAAAGGCAAAAAATGTTCATAAATGCAAAAAAATGCTCATGAATCTTGACTGTCAAGCAATTTCTTTTTTCTAATCAAAAGAAGTTTATTAGTCGCCGGGTAGAAGCCCGCGACTTCTATTTTTAATAGGTTTTCGGAAATGACATGGGAGGGGGGGTTATTATTAGATTTTTTTTTTTAAATGACTTGAACATATTACAATTGCGTTTGTTTAAAAACACTAAGTTATGACACATCTAAAATGAAATAAATATTCCGATGTTTTAAGTATGTGCAGTTTCTTTATTTTGACTGGCATTTACGTTTTTGTGTTTTATTTACGAAGACAAATAGTCCCTATTAGCTAGACTGGGATACTTTATTTTCATAAACTATGTAATCAAAAGGCGATAACTACAAACCTTTACGTCGCACAGTCTAATTTGATGACATACGCGCACCTGCTTGCAGCCGATTATCGATATTAAAATAACGTCGAATTCTCTTTTTAATTTGTTTGTTTGTTTGTTTGTTTGGAGTTTAACGCCGCTTTCAACAGCTTTGGTCATATCACGGCGGTCAGTGCACCTACCCATGTTTTCCTGGCTTTCCCACACCAGTACTTACACAACATTCTTTCGAAGCCACTGACTACTTTCTCACATAGATCAGAGGTGAGAGGCAATGGAAAACATCGCCCGAAAGAATGTCGCCACAACCGGGTATCGAACCCGTGACCTCCAGATCACGAGTCAGATACGCTACCAATTGAGCTACCCGGCCGGGTCTTCTCTTTTTAATAGATAAGTATCAACATAAACTGGTAACAGAAACAAAAATAAGAATAATTGGTGAAAATATGTCTCAAATATAAGCCTGTTTATCGGTCGTGAACGTCGAAACGCCTTTTCCTCAGTTTGTGACCTAGTTTCATATTGCCAAAATGTAAACAAAGCGAAGTAACCGGAAGTAAAATGTAAACTTAGAAAAGTGACTTTTTTATGCATACAAAAAATGTCGCACTACAAATTGATTTCTTAAACGTCACGAAACGAGTGCATGGGTCGAATATAGGAGAAAGGCAGATACTATAGAAATGCTTTTTTCTCTCGAATGCACTAAAGCTTTGCCTGATTTTTTATTCACTTTCTTCGATGTTTGACACTACGACTCGGATTTTGAAACGAGGGTCAACATTTCGAAAGAATGCTCAAACACCTTATAACAGATAGATAGCTAATATTACACACTTAAATGTTTAAATATATGTGATATTAAATGATTATTTGGCTTGAAACAAATTAAGAGAAGAACAAACTCTGATAAACAATAGATTTAGAAATAAAGAAAATCTGCAATTAATTTCATACTTGCCACCTATTAAATAGTAATGGGACTCGCAACTGGCATTTCTCTTGCGCCAAACATATATTGTATGCATCAACGATTTAGATAAACAATTTAGCTGATGTGTTGTTTCAAGTGTTGTCTACTTTTTAAACATACGAGGATAAATTTTAACATCTGTGAAATATTTATTATAATTATTATTAAAAAGGAGGAAGTTCATGTCTTCAGCAATTTAACCGTTTTCTCAATGTTTAAAGGTATTCATTGTTGCTTCAGACATGGAAATATTTAATTGCTTTTTATTGCATGTAGATTTAAATCCCAAAATGTATTAATTTGTTGTGGTTTTATTGACAAATACAAAACATCCAAAATCCTGACCAAAAGAAATCTTGAAATTTGTAGATCTATGTGGAATTTCAAAAATCCTGGAATTAGTCCTTATGAAAAGATTATGTGTATGTTTAGACTAATGAAAGTCAAGAATACATGTGTGTTAAAAAATAAATCAATGCAGTTTTTCTGGCGACATTGATGCCTTGCATCAACTTTCTCTTGTTATTATTTATATGTCACAGTTGAATTGGACGTAGATATTGGCTCATAAGTAGTTAAAAATAAATCTTAAAATAAAATTCCATGTTTAGATATCATGTGTCCTCTTATGCTTGAAAAGGATGCATTCATGTATTCACCGCATATTTCATCAATATTCAAATCCAAATAATCTTCCTTTCCATATGCTATTTACGATCAACAGCACGTATTTCAAATTGAACAAGTATATACAAATGAACAATGAACAAGTATATATCACATTCTATATACATATATAGATGGAGACAATTGTAACTGTTTGACGGCTCAAACAAGTGTGAAACAGAAAAAACGATCAACACCTTCATAAAATATTGAAGTAAATATAAATTGTAGTTATAATTACCCTAAAGAGCTTTCATATATATGTAACATACCGTGCTCGAACTTAATAACCATCGGTTCAAAACAGTTTATTAACTCAATGGTTACATGACAATATGAGCAATAACAAAATACATACAATATACATTTGAGGCTTATAACATATATTATTTAAATAATAAATATTGCAGAACTTTGGCAGTGATATATTCTAAGAATTTGTATCAGAGGGAGAGTACCCTACACATAATAAAGAATCAAAATTCATAAAAATGACTTATGATATATGATACTGTATTAAACAAAAATGATTTTCAAATTTAGTTACGTTTACAATGAGAATTCTCTGTAAATATTACTCAAACGTCAGTTAAATTTTACAAGAATTTCTTTTATAAATAGACATAATTTTCTGTATTCTATCGTATTGGTTTTGATATTCATTAATTCATTAAAACTATGGATATTGTGTCTTTTATAGTATTTGCCGTTAAGTAAACGTTTTCTATTTGAGAAAAAATATTGACATTCTAATAAGTAATGATATTCATCACCTACACCTGAATCGCACAATTGACATTTACGGATATTTAAATCGGTGCCATTCCAACAACCGGTTTCAACAGGAAGTCTGTGGTTACGTGTTCTAAACCTTATTACATATTTTAACATTTTTGTTGGTGTATGTATGTAGTTTTTAAATTCGAAATGAATTTTCAACAATTGAATACCAGTCATTGACAAAAATGTCTGACAGTAATATAGTGTCCCTGTTGTTAGGAATGACATTTTTAATTGATGAAACGAAAACACGCGTAAAGTGTGTAATTAGTGCACAGGACAGTTTATATACTCAATGTTTATGTTCGTAAAATAAAATACATGATTTTGTATTACTGTGTACATTTTTTCATTCTATTCATTTATGTTGGTATGATTACAAAAGGAAATAAAATGGAAACCCGTTGATCTAACCTAAAAAGGGTTCATTTTCCCGACGTTAAATACGTCACATATAAACCCAAGATATGCCATAATGTACCACAGACGTTCCAAAATTCATTATTGGGGTGGTAATTTCGTCGGAGGTCACCACAAACTATCACATGTATGCTGGTAACTTCTGGCGCGGTCTAACAGCTCGATCTTATTGTAGAACCAGGACGACTAAAACACTTTTCTGTTTCATGATTTGAAACAGTCTGGTAACCTCTGACGCGTTGTAACAGCCCGTAAATTGATTCCTAGACGGTCAAAATCATTTCAACAAATAATCGTTATAACAAGACAAGTATGTTTAAAGACTGGTTACCTCTGGCATGGCTTAAAAACGTGAAAGTTAATGATCATTTTTGGGATAGGGGCGTTTCGCCACTATACCATACTCAGGCTGCTTTCGAAAAGTCGGATTAAGGCTGCAACCACACTCCACATGTGTATACATACGCCAAAATCGAGTTTTGATTGGTTATAATCTGCCTTTTCAACGATTTCATTGGTTCGATCGAATCACGAAAAATCCTCCGCTTGCATTTATTAATGAGACAAAATAGTTCCAACGCGTGAAACACACTCTGAACTATGATTGACCTCAATGTCATTGGTGTTAGGTAACGTCGACCGTGCTGTGACCCCATTAGTTTACAACAGTCGACTTATATAGATAGACAAATGTGCAAATCACTGTAAATACAATTATTGAAAGGAGTTGAATCCATCGTGGCAAAAGTAGAAATTGCCTACGATAAGCAATTTCTCCTTTTGTCACAATGTATTCGATTGTCGTCTGCCGCACATGCGTCTGTAGGAGTCTGTAAGCGGAAAATTGTCACATCCTCCCCATGGAAGCTGAACCCTTTCCGTGATACTATAACAGTTCGAATATTGAAAATATTGTTGGAAATGGAGCTATTGCTGACAATGAGCAATTCCTCCTTTTCACACAATGCTTTCATACACTTTTTAAATTAATTATTTTCATATATGAACGTTTTACTATGGACATTATTTTACTCGACACATTTTGAATAACATGAGATGAATGATAACGAGCAATTTTGCCTTACATCAAGGGGAAAAATATATAGTTGGAAATAGAGGAAATGGATCACGATAAAAAATTCTGCAGCCGTCTGCTGCACATGCGTCAACAAGCGACTGTAAGCGGGAAAGGGTTGAACCGTTTCGTTATAGCTACTTAGTTACATACGAATGTTGAAAGTGTATTTGCAAACGGAGCATTTGCTGATAATGAGCAATTCCTCTTTTCCAAACAATGCTTTGGAAGATTAATCTTTTTTTTCTATAACCTAGATAACGACCACATTTGTCTACAGTTATTATTTTAACCTTTGCACCTTTTAGACAAATTTGACTCACCTTAACAGATGAATGTTAATCAGCAAGTTTGTTTCACAATATTTACATCACTATTCAAAATAGGTACTAGAAATTAAATCTACAAATTAGAGATAATTTAATTTCAACATTGATTGATAGGGGTTAACACCGTTTTTCAACATTTCCTCAGTAATACCACGGCGGCCAGTTCACCTACAAATGTATTTCCTGGTTTTCTCACACCAGTACTCCACACAACAATCTTCCCAAGCAACTGGCTGCTCAAATAGATAGGCTTAGCCCATTGGTGAAATACGAATGACGCATGTAGCATTGACTTTTATCAAACGTCGGAAAGAAATTTGGCCGAAAATGTCAACATACACATGAGTTATAACCGCAAGGACAAAATTTATAATGTATATGCATTTGCGTTAATTGAAGACTCAACGTCCGTTAACGTGTAATCTAGTCCTAGATGTATCTGTTGACATATAAACTAGAAATGTAGTCTTAATGTTTTTGTTTGTAAATTAACCTTGTACCGTCCCATTTCGGAGACGCATCGAACCAGTCTTCTGTAATCAATACTTTATGAGTTGTCTCTGTCTGTAAAGCTTGGAGGTATAATCCGGCGTCCGGCCGGCTGTCTGCCTGAATGTGCATTCGTCCGTCCGTCATGGATTGCATGTATTGGTCAACACGTTGTTACTGTATGGCAGATTTATTTCAAAGTGGTCACACTTATACCGTGTGATCAGGAGAACGGCAAAGTACTAGGTACATAACTCTGGTCTGTTTATTTTAGTTATCTCCATTTTTCCTTATTTAGTTCAGCGATTGTCTCAATTAATTTCCATTGTATCCATTTCAAACTTGGTTTGTAGGTAACGTATGACCTACAGATTTGCAGTGTACCATTACCATAACTTTAGCATGCTGCGTTTGGAGTCTGTATATTTTTGTCTTTCCATGTTATCACTTATCATATGACTTTCGCATGCAACACATGCGTTCCCGGCGTGAAATGCCCTTGTTCATTAGCTGAGCCCCGGTAGCTCAGTCGGTAGCGACGCGGGCTGTCAAGCCAGGGGTTGTGAGTTCGAATCCCGGCTCGGCCAACTTTCTTTCCGACGATTGACAAAAGTCAATGCGACATGCGTCATTCGTCTTCCACCAATGGGCTAAGTATATGTGGAAAAGCAGCCAGTTGCTTGGGAAGATTGTTGTGTGGAGTACTGGTGTGAGAAACCAGGAAATGCATGAGTAGGTAAACTGGCCGCCGTGATATAACTGAGAAATTGTTAAAAACGGCGTTGAACCCCAATCAATCAAAACCCTTGTTCGTTAATGAATGCTTCCCCAAGCTGTGTACTTTGACCGGAGTGACTGAGTGTCTGTCCGTCTTTGTGTTCATCCACCCGTCCGTCTATCCGTTACGGTTTGCATTAATTGGTCAAAACTTTGTTTCTGTTTTGCGGATCCATTTCATAGTCGTCACACGTATACATTGGGATTAGAAGATCGATACAATATTTTGAACACAAATCTGATCTGGTTTTTTAGGTGTAAACACATGTTTTCATTTCTTCGGTTATTGTCTCAATAGATGTCCAATGTATCAATTTAAGACTTGGTGTATTGGGAACGCAGAGCTACAGATGTGCAGTTCAAAAAGAAACATAACTCTAGCATGCTTTCGATTGTCTTTTATTTATCAGCATGATTACAATATACACGGTGGATCTTTAGTGATTTCTGAACTGGAAATATTTTAATTAAGGGTCGCTGTTCTGTTTTTTGTCAATCTGTTGTCCTTCCTGATTTATTTTGTTTATACAAGAAAAGGGTCAAACTATGATATTAAAATAAGGTATATGTTATTGGCAGGCAGTATGGGTTGCTTCACACATTTTTGGTTTGGTTTGTTTTAAAGGTCATTGTTTCTTGTTTCAACAATGTTTGTCGATGGTATCTATGTCATATATTTTCAACTTACATATGCCCCCTATACCATTAGAGCTTTCAGCGCTTTGATTTAAATACGCAAGAGAGACTCGCCTTGACGTGAATCTTGGGCTTCAACCCTACTTTGTGCAAAATGTATGGAGAAAAAAGGAGACATCAATACAAATAAAAAAAATTACAAATTCGTAGATGTACAAAACTATTTAATATAAACATGAAATGAAGCAATATTTCCCCTCAAAATAATTGACGATCAGACATGTTCATTATCAAGGTCTTGTTTTTGTCTGAATGATTGTTCGGTGTTTTACGCCGCTTTCAACTAACATGTCATCACGGAGTTTCCGGGTCTAAATTACCAGAACTACTGGTCCATTTATCCTGACACAAGCCAGTCAGTCGTAATAGTAACCCCGCAACCTTGAGCGCCAAGGAGGGCAGCCGTTACTACCATTTTCAAAGGCTTTGGTATGACCAGACCGGGGATTCGGAGGCGGACGCTCTACGGTGAGTTCCCGGACTTAAAGTGTATCGGGGAATTAGGGGGCCTTGTAAAGGGTAAATTATAGATTTATTTTGTAGATGACTTTGGAACTCTTTTTTATAAACTTTTGATAAAAGTATTAATTATTTAAATAGTAAATTTTGTAAATATAATTATCATGTTTTACGTTCTTACAGTTTGATAGCTATTAATTAATTAATAATTAACTTTAATCCATTATTAATTTGTATTTAATTTGGTTTTAACATGTAGCACAAACAAATTATCATTCAAACACACAAAATATTTGCCCTTTAAATTAAGCTTTATGTTCTTACAGTTTGATAGCTATTAATGTTGAAGGATGTCACAGTAAACTAAACACCCAACATGCCCACCCTAATATATTCACGGCCATACAGATGTTTAAAGACGTTCAGAACTGCAACGATATCAACATAATTCAGAGAGCTGCAGGTGGAACTACAAGACCACAAACCCAACGGTACCTGAACATTGAGAGGTCAAAGAGAGATATACTAAACTGGAGTGATTTATTTAATGACTTATGTGGACTCAGCATCCCAACTCATCCAGTTGGGAGCTTAGCTGTGTGAAAATAGCATCTATCTAATGTATATCATGTGTTGTTGTATATATGTATATGTTTTATCTGTGCTATGCATACACAATAATTTTTACAAATACTCATTTTCTATATTATGTTGATTAATATGATAACGCATAAAAATAGTTTAAATTGTATTATTTTGTGTAGTTGTTTATGTAGTTTAAATATATTTAAACCGATCACAGGTGCAGACGAGAATCGAACTCATGCCAACAGAATAAGCACCCTAACCTGTTGCCTTTTTAGAAAGTGTACCACTTGAAATTGTTGTGGGCAAAGTAGCCTTCGCTTTTAACATGCATTGGCCCATTTTCAACAATACGTTTCAATCGCATTTCATCCAAATACCATTCTTTTTCAACTGTAAAAGTTTTGAAGTGTTTAAATTCAGATTGAAGCGTAATACATACAAAATAATATTGTTTGTTTATAAAAGAAAAAATCTGACCTTGTTCAATTATCTTATCAATTAAGTCCACATAAATCTATCACTTATAACTTCCCTTTAAAAGGCCCCCTAATCCTCAATTTTGACCAGGTAGAGATTAAATCGAGTAGGCGTTCCGGGAACAAACCCGCTCTACCACTGCACCCGACCGACGCGGTTGAATTCTTGTTGAATAGATTGTTTAATCAATTTGTTTGATCAATAAACCTGTTGCATGCGACAATGTACACCCATCAGTTGATCACACATATTCAACTCCCCTATGGCATACCCATGTCAAATTAACATGCATTTGATGAAACTTCACGGAGGCGGTTGATTGACGATTGGAAATAAAAAATCTATGCTCGATGAAGCATTAACCGACACTTTCCTGCAGGTTGAGTTTGAGGAAGTGATTAATATGGCCGTGCTTTTCAACAGTACCGGTTTTTCACTGTAAATAACCAATTATATCAGTCGTATCAATTTAATCCAGAATTTTGGCAGCTCGATATAAGAGAGTTTAACTGGCATCCTGACATATATGTCATGTGAAAGTGACACACTCTGGCTCCCAGACACGCTAGCCGGATTCCACCCGGATGTATCGCAGCCGGCTGCAAAACCCAGCCGGAGTTGGGCCGACAGAGTGGTCTCACCCTCGTTTTCGCGCGCCTATTGCTCGAGATAGATGGATTGGACGGTGGATTGAAGCATGCCAGGTGAAAGCGCCTCACTCTGGCTCCGAGTCGCACTAGCCGGATTTCAACCAGATTTATCGCAGCTGGCTTCCATGTTCAGATGAAGTTAGGATTTTGGCCAAGTCTACAGCCCAACTCTGGATGTATATTGCTCGATATTAGTTTAACTGGCATCCTGGCATATGTCAGGTGAAAGTGACACACTCTGGCTCCCAGACACGCTAGCCGGGTTCCACCCGGATTTATCGTAGCCGGCTGCAAAACCAAGCCGGAGTTGGGACGACAGAGTGGCTCCCACTTTCGTTTTGTCGTGCCTATTGCTCGAGATAGATGGATTGGACGGTGGATTTATGTATGCCAGGTGAAAGCGCCTCAAACTGACTTCCTGTTGCATGACATCCGGTTTTGCCAAGGTCCGTCAGCCGGCAGCCATGCACAGCCGGAGTTGGGATTTCCCGACGTATTCCCGACTTTGCACCCGTCCTGTTCGAGTAAGAGAGCTTAACTGGCATCGTGACATGTGTCAGGTGAAAGCGCCTCACTCTGGCTCCGAGTTGCACTAGCCGGATTCCGCCCGGATTTATCGCAGCTGGCTGCAATAAATGTTCACATGAAGTTGGCGTTTTGGCAGCCCAACTCCGGCTTACTCCGGCTGGAAATTAGAGAGTTTAACTGGCATCCTGACATATATGTCAAATGAAAGTGACACACTCTTGCTCCCAGACACGCTAGCCGGATTCCACCCGGATGTATCGCAGCCGGCTGCAAAATCCAGCCGGAGTTGGGCCGAGAGAGTGGCTCCCACCCTCGTTTTGGCGTGCCTATTGCTCGAGATAGATGGATTGGACGGTGGATTGATGTTCGAGTAAGAGAGCTTAACTGGCATCGTGACATGTGTCAGGTGAAAGTGCCTCACTCTGGCTCCGAGTTGCACTAGCCATCTGTATAATGTCTAAATCAACCGCCATTGATACTCCTGGAATGGGGACAAGTCCAAAATCCATGAAAGCAAGGCGGATTGCCATATCCGTTTTCGAAGAGTTTCCCCCTTTTCTTTGATAAGTTTATAAGATAACTTGGTAACGTATCGGATAGCGTTAATAAGCGCGTTCTTTTTTGTTCTGGAAGACTTTGCGACACAGCTGCACGCAGTGTCATAAAATCTAGCATCTCTATCCTTTTATTGAAACTATCAACCAAATAAATGTTGACATTTTCATCTTTAAGATGATCTTTACAATCATTCATGATCTCATCAATTATGTTCTTTACTGGTAATGAAGCCATGCGTCATTCTCAGTGAATCGGCTGGCCGTCATCAGGAGAAAGATATCAAAACGATTGACCTGTTTCGTTCTTCGGGAACTTTGTTGTGCACAAGTCAACCATAAGGCCTTGTGCTGTTTTACCCATGATGACCATTGTGTAAGAACTGAAAATTTCTTAACCATTTCATTGGTGACCATCTATCAGTTCTTCAAGTCATGTTGATTTTGACAAAAGGGTTAGGTTATTTCACCTAGACATAGACCTCTTATATTAGCCTACCTGAACGCACAATGAGTTACTGCGGTTGACTGTGTGGTTGACACGACATATCACGACATATCACGTTGCATAACCTCCGTTGAGCGATCAACTGCCGACATGGCCCCTTTTTTCGAAAAGCATCTCCTTGTTTTATTTCGTATCAAAAGTCCAACCAACTACTTAACACTTCCCTTGATACACTCTTGAGCATTACCGATCACTTTTTGTAAAATCTTTTATGGGGAATGGGGAACAGTAATTTATCAAAGCCAACCGTTTTCTATTAAATTCTCTTGTTATCAATTTTAAACCGCCCCCGTGGTGTAGTTAGTGGTAGAGCGTCCGCCTCGGTGCGAGAGGTTGTTGGTTCGATCCCCGGCCGGGTCAAACCAATAAACAAGGTAGTAATTGCTGCCCTCCTTGGTGCTCAGGGTTGCGGGATTAGTAACACGACTGACTGGCTGGTGTCAGGATACATTGACCAGTAGTACCCATGAAACGCCGTAATATAACTGAAAAATTGTTGCAAGGGGAGTAAAAGACAAATCAATCAAATGTTATCAGTTTTGGAATGAATAGACTTAAATCACTATTATTTGATGATGGAATCATCTTGGGGCTTTTCATGTACATGTACCTTGACACGGTCGATTTTCTTTATCTTATCTGATCTGCGGTGTGCGTCGCTGTCAACAATGTCTTTAACCCTTTCCCTCATATAGACCCCCCTGCTGCAGACGGCTTTTTGAAAACATAGTGACAAAAGAAAAAAAGGCTCAAAACGAGCAGTTTCTCCTTTTGCCACAATGTTTTCCACTTTTAGTTGTAGGTTATCCATTCAATTATAGAGATTTTCTAATTTTTGACAAAATATGTTCAAAGTCGTCTGCTGCAGAATTTGTTAATAAACATGGCTGAGGAGCGGATTATGAAGAAGGGGTTAAAGGACAACATTTTGAAACTCTTATTCTCTGAAAGTGCTTGTCTGATCCCAACATAAGTTGACAGAAATGTTCCGAACGAACACAGCAGTGGCGGCATCAGAAAACGAGCAAAGTGACACAACTTTCAAATTGCTTGTCTAATTTCAAGATAATTTGACAGAAGTGTTCCTATGGATACCCTCTACAAAGTGTGTTCACGTTATTTTGATTGTTTATAAAAAGAACAAGCCCCCTAGGGATAAGGACAAGTTGCACTTAAAATTCAGATTAACTTTAACCCTTTCCCATATATAATGAATCTGCAGCAGACGACTTTGAAATTATCGAGTCAAAAATATAGAAAATCTCTATAAATGATAGTATTATTAATGAATAAAGTCGAACTCATTGAGGCAAATGTAGAAATTGCGGTTATGAGCAATTTCTCCCTTCGCTACAAGGATTTCAAAATACGTCATAAAACGTCTTTATGTGGGAAAGGGTTAAATGAGAAAGCATTAAGTTGCTTACATCAGAATAATTTAGTGTCCTCTAAATATTGACCTCGTCTTAAAGGGCACATTATCAGGAGGGCATTATAGGGCCCCATGGTCCTTTTTGTTTGAGTGTAAGGTGTTGGTGCCACTTTCAACAATTCCTTCATTATAACACAAACATTCCTGGGTAATTTTCGATTAATTCTGGTCCATTTATCCTGACATCAGGGATTCAATGAGTATGCTAACACAAGAATCCTGAGCGCCAAGGAGCGAATACCATTACTACCATTTTTATAATCTTTGGTATGGCCAGACTGGGGATCGATAAAGCGTTCTCCCGCAGCGAACCTTACCACTACACAATCGAGGCGATTAAAGCCAGATGCTAATGACATGTACAGTTGTGATGAGTTTGTGTAGCGAGGGACTTCTGAAAATATTGTGGCAAAATGAGAATGTGTTCATAATGAGCAACGTCTCCACTTGAAACGACATCATCCACTTTTTGCCCCAAAAATTGTTTCTAAGGTTGTCTGTTTTTGTTTATGTTAGATAATGAAAAGAGGACATATATGTTTATTTTAGTATTGATAATATATTGACAATGCATAATCACTGAGTACATTGTGATAACAGATCACATGAGTGATAATGTATGATAGCAATTTGATAAACAGTTAAAAACGTGGTCCAGCCCATTACATCATTCGCTAATCTCCGCCTCTTCTAAATTAAACATATCCCGGAAAAAGGATGACATCTTGAACAATGAAACTTTAACATATGTTGAAACCTACTTGAAGTGAAAACAAAGAGATAAGAGGAATAAGTAGATTGTGACGAATCTTCCCCTTTCCTAAATATGTTAAAACAAGTACGTTTCGATTTGTAATATACTGATGTCGGTTGTATGAGGGAAATGACTGATGCGTATGGTATAACACATCTGATTAGACATGAAATGTTGTTTTTCTCGTGAAAAGAATATACCTTTTTGAGAAAATTCGCCTGTCCGTTAATATGAAAAATCTCTGCAACTAAAAGAATAAGTATTAATTAATGTTGAAAACATTCTGGCAAAAAGAGAAATTTCTTACAATCCCACATTGTTTTCAAACGTCTCGTGCAGAGGCGTCGATATGCGTCTGAATATGGTAAAAGGTTAATAAACTGTCGAATTCATGCTTTTGATGAAAGGTTAACCATTGCTACTTTCCCAATTTAGTTTTCAGATATGTTTTCAAGTGACTGTGTCATACACTTTATGTACCGATCCCAATTTATTTTTCAATCAAGTGACGTGAGTTCGAACCCGAACTTTCTTTCAAACGACTGATAACAGTCAGTGCGACAGGCGACTTTTGTCTTCCACCAATGAGCTAACTGTCTATGTAGGAATACAGATATTTTTAAAATAATTATATACAGCAGATATATATGAAACAGTGCAAACGAATAACGTTGATTCACTTTTCAACACCCTAGGCTAATTCATTAAGCATTAATTCATTGATCTTTGTTGCATCTGCAATCATCTTATCCAGCAGTTTGTGCAAGACGAGTGTTGTGCCAGCGAATGATATAGTACCTCCAACTATCGACCCTATAATGGGAATGAACTTTGCTACCGTTTCTGCAGTTTCTGATGCCACTAATGCTTTGAGAGTTTCCATTGACAATGCTGCTTTCCAAAACTGTGCGATACCATTAATCACGTCAAAAGCTTTCTCTGACAAAAAGCGGTTTGTTCCGGGCATAGAGACACATTCACCGATTCCAAGTTGGTTGGTATAGAAATCCTTTTCCTTCTGTACAATGGCCATATCCACCACTAGTGAAACTCCCGGAATGGGGAAAAGTCCACCAATCCCTGAAAGTAATGCCTTTTTCCATATCCTTTTTCGAAGCATTTCACCTTTATTTTTAATTAAGTCAGGACTGAACTTATGAAAGTCTTGAAAAGCGTAAACAAGCGCTTCCTTCTTTTGTTCTGGAAGACTTTCGACCACATCTTTACGCAGAATCATAAACTCCAGCTTATCATTCATTTGTTCGAAACTATCAATCAAATAAATGTTGACATCTTTAAGATGCTTTCTACAATTTGCCCTGATCTCATCAATTATTTCCTCATCTGGTATCTTAACAGACACGTTGCGGTTCATGTTCTCGACATCACACCAAACCTTTGTACATACTAGGAAGAATGGTTTATTCCTCGCTTTAAGTTCTTCGGCAAGCCATGTATCAGTCTCAGTGAATCGGGTGGCCGTCATCAGGAGAAAGGTGTCAAAACGATCAAAGTCTATCATTTCTAAATATTTGTCCTTCGGAAATATACCTGTTCCCACTCCAGGAAGGTCAAATAGAATAATATTTTGATTGTTTGGGTCCACGTAACTTTTAATTACCGTCGTTGTCTCTTTTATCCCCGTTTTAGCAGCACCAGGTGCGTCGTTTGTCATATTCCTAAATGCATTAATATATGTGGATTTTCCGACACCACTTTGGCCTGTTACGGCTATCGATACCGTTTCACTTTTCCATTGATCCAGGCTAGATTCCAAATATCTTCTGACAGCTCCAACACCTCCTTCGCTAAATACACTTTTGATATTTTGACAAATATAACTTTCCAAATTAAACTCAGCCATTTCGAAACGTCGTGTCGTGAACGTTTAAATGACGATAGATAAATGCTCTTTTATGTATAATATATTTACCGGTTGCAAAGTAAAGAGTTCACATGCCAGTACACTGTGTAGATGTCCTTCCTACACTGATTCATTGGAGAAATAAGTCGCCTACAAAGCACCAACACTATATTCTCCGTTGTAAAGCAGTTGAGTAATGAAGACCTAATGCATATGTCGTTTATATTGAGCTCCATTACATTCTTATCAGCTGTATATTGTACACTGATATTAAAGTGGCCAAGGATCAATCTATTTCGAAAAGTTGAGGTTTAGAGCATATGTGGTTCGTCTGGATATTATAATCACTAAGTATTTATATCCGCCCTTAGCCCGGATTTAGAGTGAAATATTTTCAAGTTTTTATATTTAATATTTAAATCAGATTACTAATTTTTGTGTTAAATGCTTTCATCTCTATCATCCCGACCTCACTTAAAACAAATCTGCGGCAGACAACTTTGAAAAGGTAAATTAATGGAAAATCTCTAGAAATTAAATTATTGAATAGAGTTGAAAACCTTGTTTCAAAAGGAGAAATTGCTCAATGTTTTCAAATGTTGAATGCTGAAGCAACAAAATGGATAACCTATGACTAAAAGTGGAAAACATTGTGGCAAAAGGAGAAATTGCTCGTTTTGAGCAATTTCTTCTTTTGTCACTAGGTTTTTAAAAAGCCGTCTGCTGCAGAGGCGTCAGAAAGCGTCTATATGAGGGAAAGGGTTAAATGTTTTGGTATTCCTACCATTTACCCAATATGATGTTAATAAGCTTTGTCTGTTTCTATACCATCTGGGGAAAATAAATAAATTTGATGTATAATTTTATATTGAGTTGCAAACGTTTAGGGATAAAGAAGAAATTGCAGGCAAATATCATCTACTACAGGCATTTATAGCCCTCTAATTAAGGTAGAATATTTCTCTTTTTGCCAGAATGTTTTCAACATTATTCAATACTTATTCTTTTAGTTGCAGAGATTTTTCATATTAACGGACAGGCGAATTTTCTCAAAAAGGTATATTCTTTTCACGAGAAAAACAACATTTCATGTCTAATCAGATGTGTTATACCATACGCATCAGCCATTTCCCTCATACAACCGACATCAGTATATTACAAATCGAAACGTACTTGTTTTAACATATTTAGGAAAGGGGAAGATTCGTCACAATCTACTTATTCATCTTTTCTCTTTGTTTTCACTTCAAGTAGGTTTCAACATATGTTAAAGTTTCATTGTTCAAGATGTCATCCTTTTTCCGGGATATGTTTAATTTAGAAGAGGCGGAGATTAGCGAATGATGTAATGGGCTGGACCACGTTTTTAACTGTTTATCAAATTGTTATCATACATTATCACTCATGTGATCTGTCATCACAATGTACTCAGTGATTATGCATTGTCAATATATTATCAATACTAAAATGAAATGTAACGCAGTTAAAACTATTTGAGTCGAACCTGGAAGTAAAATGTTAAATTATTTGGGACCCCCCTTTTATCTGGAACGGTTAATCCCCACTGAGTGGGGGGAGAAAATTGTTGTTCTGGCCACCTGTAAGTCACGTGATGAACACGCTCCCCTTCCATGTAAGGATTACGTAATATGACGTAACAACCCCTAGAAAAGCGAGCGCGGCATCAGTCGCCATCTTGTAAAAACTGATCAACACGGGTTTCTTTTCTGGGACAAGTTTCCTGTAACCCACCTATGTGTTAGCAACTCTTGACATGGGTTTATTATGAAACCCTTGATTTATATTTCTAGTCAATAATTTGGTTATTTTCAAATTGATTACTTTTCAAATTGCTTAGGTCATTTATTATTATTCCTAGTCATGATTTTGGTAATTTTAAAATTGCTTACGCAATGAATAATAAATGACATTTTCAACACAGTAAAGTGTATTCATTTTTCGCCCTAGAGTTGCAACAAATATGAACTCAACCGGTTATGTAGACCCGCAGTATAAGATAGCGATTGTGGGTTGAGCGGAGGGTTAAGGATGGACGGGGAGATTCAAATAAACATATATGTCCTCTTTTCATTATCTAACATAAACAAAAACAGACAACCTTTGAAACAATTTTTGGGGCAAAAAGTGGATGATGTCGTTTCAAGTGGAGACGTTGCTCATTATGAACACATTCTCATTTTGCCACAATATTTTCAGAAGTCCCTCGCTACACAAACTCATCACAACTGTACATGTCATTAGCATCTGGCTTTAATCGCCTCGATTGTGTAGTGGTAAGGTTCGCTGCGGGAGAACGCTTTATCGATCCCCAGTCTGGCCATACCAAAGATTATAAAAATGGTAGTAATGGTATTCGCTCCTTGGCGCTCAGGAATCTTGTGTTAGCATACTCATTGAATCCCTGATGTCAGGATAAATGGACCAGAATTAATCGGAAACTACTCAGGAATGTTTGTGTTATAACGAAGGAATTGTTGAAAGTGGCACCAACACCTTTCACTCAAAACAAAAAGGACCATGGGGCCCTATAAAGCCCTCCTGATAATGTGCCCTTTAAGACGAGATCAAAGTCGTCTGCTGCACACTTTGTAGAGGGTATCCATAGGAACACTTCTGTCAAATTATCTTGAAATTAGACAAGCAATTTGAAAGTTGTGCCACTTTGCTCGTTTTCTGATGCCGCCACTGCTGTGTTCGTTCGGAACATTTCTGTCAACTTATGTTGGGATCAGACAAGCACTTTCAGAGAATAAGAGTTTCAAAATGTTGTCCTTTAACCCCTTTTTCATAATCCGCTCCTCAGCCATGTTTATTAACAAATTCTGCAGCAGACGACTTTGAACATATTTTGTCAAAAATTAGAAAATCTCTATAATTGAATGGATAACCTACAACTAAAAGTGGAAAACATTGTGGCAAAAGGAGAAACTGCTCGTTTTGAGCCTTTTTTTCTTTTGTCACTATGTTTTCAAAAAGCCGTCTGCAGCAGGGGGGTCTATATGAGGGAAAGGGTTAAAGACATTGTTGACAGCGACGCACACCGCAGCTCAGATAAGATAAAGAAAATCGACCGTGTCAAGGTTCATGTACATGAAAAGCCCCAAGATGATTCCATCATCAAATAATAGTGATTTAAGTCTATTCATTCCAAAACTGATAACATTTGATTGATTTGTCTTTTACTCCCCTTGCAACAATTTTTCAGTTATATTACGGCGTTTCATGGGTACTACTGGTCAATGTATCCTGACACCAGCCAGTCAGTCGTGTTACTAATCCCGCAACCCCGAGCACCAAGAAGGGCAGCAATTACTACCTGATTTATTGGTTTGACCCGGACGGGGATCAAACCAACAACCTCTCGCACCCGAGCGGACGCTCTACCACTAACTACACCACGGAGGCGGTTTAAAATTGATAACAAGAGAACTTAATAGAAAACGGTTGGCTTTGATAAATTACTGTTCCCCATTCCCCATAAAAGATTTTATAAAAGTGATCGGTAATGCTCAAGAGTGTATCAAGGGAAGTGTGAAGTAGTTGGTTGGACTTTTGATACGAAATAAAACAAGGAGATGCTTTTCGAAACAAGGGGGCCATGTCGGCAGTTCATCGCTCAACTGAGGTTATGCAACGTGATATGTCATGTCAACCACACAGTCAACCGCAGTAACTCATTGTGCGGTCAGGTAGGCTAATATAAGAGGTCTATGAGACTCAGTCTAGTTCCACTAAAACATGTTGAAATAACCTAACCCTTTTGTCAAAATTAATATGACTTGAAGAACTGATAGATGGTCACCAATGAAATGGTTAAGAAATTTTCAGTTCTTACACAATGGTCATCATGGGTAAAACAGCACAAGGCCCTATGGTTGACTTGTGCACAACAAAGTTCCCGAAGAACGAAACAGGTCAATCGTTTTGATATCTTTCTCCTGATGACGGCCAGCCGATTCACTGAGAATGACGCATGGCTTGCCAAAGAACTAATGAAGCAGAACAAACCGCTGTGCCTAGTACGCACAAAGGTTTGGCTATATGTCGAGAACAAGAAACGCAACGTGTCTAATAAAATACCAGTAAAGAACATAATTGATGAGATCATGAATGATTGTAAAGATCATCTTAAAGATGAAAATGTCAACATTTATTTGGTTGATAGTTTTAATAAAAGGATAGAGATGCTAGATTTTATGACACTGCGTGCAGCTGTGTCGCAAAGTCTTCCAGAACAAAAAAGAACGCGCTTATTAACGCTATCCGATACTTTACCAAGTTATCTTATAAACTTATCAAAGAAAAGGGGGGAAACTCTTCGAAAACGGATATGGCAATCCGCCTTGCTTTCATGGATTTTGGACTTGTCCCCATTCCAGGAGTATCAATGGCGGTTGATTTAGACATTATACAGATGGAAAGGTTTTTTTCTCCAAGCAACTAGGAATCGCAAAAGGTGGAGTTTTCCATACCTAAGCAACCGGCACTCAAAGTGCTCTGTGAGCATCAACAGTTTGTGTGATCCGATCGGTCGCAGAGGAATGTGGAAGAGAATTGTCATTAGAGTATATCAAATTATTATTGCCATCAAAAGCTGCAGAAACGGCAACGAAGTTCATTCCCATTATAGGGCCAATCATTTCAAGTGTTGAATCCTACTTCGGCACGAGACATGTCCTGTTTAAAGTACAAGACAAACTGATTGATGATACTTTGAAGCTCAATATGTTAATCGGCATTGATTCAGCACGGGGTGTTGAAACTAAATGTTAACATTATACATACGGATTGAGAAGGTAGCAAGATAGCAATAACTTTGATTCTTGTTAATCCGCATGAACACTGTGACAATATGTTTGCATCATCAACTTAAATAATATATTCGTATGCACTGTTTCATATCTACCTGCTATACATTTGGATTTTAAAAGTATCCTTTTGTGCAATAAATTCTGTTAGAGCATCACGATAAAAATAAACTTATAACAAAATCCTCTGTTAAAGTTTAGATCTTATATATAAACTCGATAATGCTAACTTAGATACATGTTCTTACGATTTATAGGCGTGATTCGAATAAAAATAATTATAAAAGAAGTTATACAGATGACTAGAAAAAGAAATTGTATCCTCACAACCCAGTGCACATTTAATTTGTCATCGCCACACTATTTTGGTTTTTAATTGGAAGAATTGGTACTCTCCAAGATCTTGAAATTTACAAAAACTTTAGTAGCTTTATATCCGGGTTTTCTGGTTGAATCTTACACTATCATGAACGCCGTGCGATATTCGTGGAAGTGACTAAATACTTAAAAAAACTTGTTGAAAATGGTGGAACTTAAATAGTTTATTCTGAGTGTTCAACCTACATTGAATCGGGGGGAAATAATTCTGTTATTCGGCAGTGTGATAAGATGTTTTAGACATTTTCGATAAGTTCATGCCATGGGTGAACGGACATTCGAGATATTTCAATCAGTATAAAAGAGATCAGGCTAGGCGTCTACACTTTGATTAAGGTCTTCTCCTTTTCGCAAAAAAAATGGAAATTCAAATATACGATGTGATCTGAATCGTTATCCCCAATGCCATTTGCTGTCTGTGTGTGACGCAGATAAAACATCTTAACTTGTAAGTTTTGTATCCAAACAATGTATATTTCATCATCATTAATTATCTTAATTTTGTATCCAAATAATTTATATTTCACCATTTTAATTGTCTTAATTTCAAAAAGCAAACGATGTATCATCAAAATAGACTGGGTTGATTGGGATTAGACCCCGTTTATAAAATTGTGTCAGTTATATCTTGGCGGCGAATTCGCATACCCATGTGTTCCCGGACTTTCTTTCTCATAACAGTACGCCAGAGAACAGTCTTTCCAAGCAACTAGCTGCTTTCCCTTAAAAAATATTGGCCTCGGGTTCGAACTCAGTTCAACTCACGACGCCTTGATTAAAAACAGAGTCACCATGATTTCCGATAGTATATGTACCATTTTTCAAGTGCATACGCACTACAATGCATCAGCATTGACAACATTGTGGCAAAAGAAGAAATTGATCAAATTATGAGTAATTACCCATTTTGCCACAATGTTTTCATTTTAATTCAATACTAAAAGTTCCAGTTGCAGTGATTTTCCATTGTTTTGCCTTGATGATTTCAAAGTCGTCTGCTGCAGTTGTGTCTATATGAAACGGATATCTTAGATAACTATTTAAATTAAGCGGATGTCACATTGTTTGTTCACAAGAACAACAACACTTCATGTCTGAGTCATAGGGGCCTGGGAAGCTTAAAAAATAAATTGGGCCTGGTACGGGTATAATTATTTTTTGAAAAACTATTATATATAGACTTGTCTATTGTCTATAAACAAAATTATTGTATATAGACATGTCTATTGTCTATAAACAAAATTATTATATATAGACATGTCTATTGTCTTTAAACAAAATTATTATATATATAGAGATGTCAATTATAAACAAAATTATTATATATAGACATGTCTATTGTCTATAAACAAAAGTATTATATATAGACATGTCTATTGTCTATAAACAAAATTATTATATATAGACATGGTTTCTTTTTAATCATGCAATTCCCCTAGATGATGCTCTCTAGGGAGGTAATATCATACGCTTTATCCCGTTCCCTCATATAGCCAACATCAGTAAATTACAAAGCAAAAGTTGTAAAGAATGAGGAGATTTGTCAAAAAGTACGTTTTCCTCTTTTCTCTTTACTTTCACTCCAAGTAGGTTCAAAATTTGTTAAAGTTTCATTTTTCAAAATAGCATCCGTTTCCCGGGATATTTTCAATTTTAGGACAGGCGGAGATGAGCGAATGATGTAATGGGCTGGACCACTTTTTGAACTGTTTATCAAAGTGTTGTCATACTTTAACACTCATGTGATCTTTTATCACAATGTACTCAGTGATTATGTAATGTCTATTAAATTAACAATACTAAATCTGCATGTCTGTTTACTTTTCATTATTTAACATAAACAAAAATCCCCAGCAGACAACCTTTGAAACATTTTTGGGGCAAAACATGGATGATTTCGTGGCAAGTGGAGAAGTTGCTCATTATGAACACATTCTCATTGTGACACAAATGTTTCAGAAGTCCCTCCTTACACAAACTCATCACAACTGTAAGTGTCATTGTCATCTAGCTTTAATCGCCTCGATTGTTTAATGGTAAGGCGCTGGAGAACGCGGTTTCGATCCCCAGTCTGGCCATACCAAAGATTGTAAAAATGGTAGTAATGGCTTTCGCTCCTTGGCGATCAGGATTACTGTGTACACATAATCATTGACTCCCTGATGTCAGGATAAATGGACCAGAATTAATCGGAAATTACCCAAGAATATTTGTGTTATAACGAAGGAATTGTTGAAAGTGGCACCAACTCCTTGCGTCATTGGGCCCTGTATCGCTCACCTGAGAATGTGCCCTTTAAGACGACGAGATCAATATTTACAAGACACTAAATTATTTTGATGAATGATATTTAAAGCTTTCTCATTTCATATTCTGAAGTGAATCTTAATTATAATTGAAACTTGTCTTTTTCCCTAGGCGGGCATGTTCTTTTTATAACCAATCAAAATAACGTGAATACACTTTGTAGAGGATATCCTTAGGAACACGTCTCTCACATTATCTTGAAATTAGACAAGCTCTTTGTAAGTTTTGTCACTTAACTAGTTTTATGATGCAGCCACTGCAGTGTTTTTGTACAGGGTTTGTTAAGAGTCATCTTTAGAAGATTTCTGTCCAAATATGTTGGACAATCAGACAAGCACTTTCAGAGAAAAAGAATTTCAAATTTTTCATAATCCGCTCCCCAGCCATATTTATTAACATACACATATGGTTTAATTTGACGGCTACGCACACCGTAGGTCAAGTGAGATAAAGAAAATCTACCGTGTCAAGGTATATGTACATGAAAATCCCCCAGTTGAATCCATCTTCCAATAATACTGATTTCAGTATATTCATTTAAAATTGATAACAAAACGCGCATGATTTTGAAGCATGACTTGAAGGATGCAGCTGCAGTTCAGTACATTTAAATAACGTGTAAACAGACAGTATGTAAATATTTCGAACAAGAAGGTCAAATGTCTCTTTATTTTAACTCTTTCAGCGCCGAATTGTTTAAAGTAGACTATTCCGTGTACAAAAGCGGGCGTCTCCATTTCTCATATAATAAGATTGTTGGCATATTTTGATAACCAAAAGGCAAACAATGCTGATTTCAGGTGAGACAGCTCGTTACGAGCTGACTCACCTGAATCTGCATTGTTTGCAAAAATCTCAATATGGCCATTGGCGCTGAAAGCGTTAAACTGGGACTACTAATACGATCGATATTCCGCATTACCTGTACAAGGTTATCGAGGTTTACGTACACGAACAGTTTTGTAAAGACGACAAACAATCTGCGCTTATCGCACTCGTTTCTCTTCCCCGTATTATAGTAGTCCCAGTTTTAAACAAGAAGACCAAGATGTGCCTACATTGCTCACTTGGCTACCATAGGCTATAATAAAAGGTTACCAGGAGCAGAAAGGGTCAATTCTGACGTAGGGATTAGACGTTGTATATGCGAGCCAGCGATCTATGTGATATTCAGCATTTGAAGTTAAGTCGTGAAATGACAAGCTTAGTCCTGAAATCATTTTGTTTACAGTTTGCTTCACATTGACTGTAACTATAATGTGTCATACAGGCTGAAGTTTCTTATTTTTTACCAATAAACGGTTTTAAATCTGCTCTAAGTAGATCAATTAGATAAAAACAATACATAGGTGCTTAAATATTAACATATAATGTTATAACGACATCAATGTCGCCGGAAATCCATACTGCAGTGTGTCATAAACAGTTATGGAAATGAGTAATCTTGCCAATCATTAGTCTGAGTATGCATATAGTGCTTTCATTAAGGAATAATTATAAGATAAATGTGTAAATTCCACATACACTTTTCAAGATGTTTGTCAGAATATTTGAATTTTATAATTTATTAATAAAACCACAAAACAGACAATTTAGGATTTACATGCAATAGCACGTCATTTTTACCTTTCCTCTATTAAAGTCAACATTGGATACCTTTGCAGCAATCTCCTTTTAAAACAATGAGAAAATGGTTAAATCGCTAAAGATATGAGTTTTCTCTTTTTCTCAAATATTAGCTTGGCATCCTAATTATATCATACTTTGACAAATGTTAAAATGTAGTATAATATCAATAAATTAGACCACCCTCGAAGTATAATACATGAATCAGCTAAACAGTTATATTTCATTGAAATTGTTGTATAATTTCAAACTTAATTTCGAACATAAACTGAACGCTACATGTTAATTTATTGTAATTTTTTCCTTCTTTTTTATAATGAAAATAACAAACTACTCATGTTTAAACATTATATTATGATGAGTGCCCTTGTGTCAATGCATATATGGTGCATAGCAATATGCAGATCGCAAGCAAAATGAAGCTGCTGAGACTGTGTCAGATATACAGCAGTCTAGAAACTGTGTCTCAGAAACACATGGCAGAGTATGGGGTCTTTTCTGTCTTAGTCCAGACAACTACCATCTTGTCACAGCAGGTTTTGGGTCAAGAATCAGGTCAACATCAGCAACTTTAATCTCATTAAAATATCAAGTAGTTCAGCACCAAGCCTACACCTCCAATCAGATTTTATTCTGTTAATTGTGGAAAAAGCTCTCTCAAAAACACACAGAACCAATCCCCAAATAATACAGGTTCATGGTGTTCTGGTGAAGATTGCATCGATAAATAAGATTTAAGCTAATGTTCAAAAGTTAAATATGAAAAAATATATATACCGTTATACATAAATATTCCAGCACTGTACACTGTGGGCCTTGAGTAAAACCAAATGAAGAAAAATAATTCATGAAAACTGATGAGCTATTTTTTTTAATTGGAAACAGGAATCTAGAGTATCATTCTCGATTCCTGCTTGGAATCATTTTAAATTATTTTCCTGCTAGGATCGGATGTTTTGAAAACTAATATAAATGTTATTTTGCATATGCTCTTCAATTTGAAGAGTTCTATGGTAGCAATGCTTTTTGTGGTCTCAAGTGTAAACATATAAACACATACATTATTTTTTGAATAGGTCACGGCCCTTTTTATCATGTATTGAATACAACTTGGGGAAACCCAAAATATACACGTTCAAATGTATGCGGTAAACGTCATCAATATTGGGTCCGTTGAATAGGCATGCGCACGAGACATGTTCCGATTCTAAACTCCCGCTAATATTATACTCCCAGTCACTCGGTAAATCTCGAAAATTCACTGCAATTACCGCGATTTGTCAAAGAAATAACCCTGTAAAAGATCGACGATTAGAATTGCATATTATTTGGCACAAAAATTTCACTCGCAAAAATATGCTGGTGCCTGAAATCTCACCTCGCAATTTGAAATTTGCACTCGCAATTCGTGACACGTGATCAACAGTTTTAGCTTAGAAACAGTTCATATTTTAGATATACATGAATAAACATTAATAAATGCGTTCTTCACAAATCAAGACATCTTTTTGAACATGAAAATAACATTTAGTAAGTCGAAATTACTATTAAAAGGAGAATTCGACGTGAACATAAATGCGAGTAAAGAAACTGCAAATACCTAAAACATCGGAATATTTTTTTCATTTTAGACGTGTCATAACTTAGTGTTTTTAAACAAACGCAATTGTAATATGTTCAAGACATTTAAAAAAATATATATAATAATAACTCCTCCTCCCATGCCATTTCCGAAAAGCTATTAAAAATATAAGTCGCGGGCTTCTGCCCGGCGACTAATGACAAAAGCTTTGGAAGGAGAGCGGGTAGTCTATTCTCCCTCCAGTTTAGCAGAAGTATGATAACAAAAACGGGAGTCTATAAACAAAAAATACTAAGTAATTAAAACAAGTTTAAAGATATTAATGATAAAAATTAAGCATTTATTAAATTAAAAGAAAAGGTTCACATGTATAGTCAACATATAGCAATAATTCAATGGTCACTCTATACAGTACGATGATGATAGCATGACAGTAGGATAACACAAACGCGATAATACGACAGTACGTTGATGATAATGCGTTATACTATATTCTAACACTATTGACAATTTCTCTTCTATACACAAAGAAGGATTTGAGCGTGATCTAAATGCAGTATATCACTCTAAATTTCCGGAACTATTTTTGGCTGTTGAATTGCCCCCTGAGTATTTTTCATACAACGTTTTCAGAGCGCATGCGTTACTACGTTGGGCTTGACATTTTATTAATGAAGTCACGAGCTTTTGTTATAAACGCCGTTTTGAAATTTGAATTGTAACGGCGACGTAACTGTTTTAAATGACGTCATTCACGTGTTTTACCAACATTTTTGGAGCGGTCGAGAACGTTGTGTTAGAAGTTAGAATGAGACAGTAACAAATTGCCCATGATGCATTTAAGAACAATTGAAAAAGGTATATTAAAAATAAAATGTCCATAGACTGTTAATACAACTGATTTCAAAATGTTTTGTTGGTTGAAAAAATCCAATATTGCCAAAACAAATACAATGGGAAGTAAAGATAGAATAGCCTACACGTGATTTTATCAAGGAAAAAAAACGTCATGTCAAAACCTAATTCCCCCTTAATTTGTATCCCTTTAAGTTATAAACAAGTGCTAGAATTGAAATAGATCTCATTTTGAGTGATATACCGGCTCGTATATCACGATGTGTCGTTCAGGTGTGTATAAATTAATCACTCAGGCCATTCGGCCTTCGTGATTAATTACTACACACCTGAACTCCCAATCGTGATATACGAGCCGGTATATCACTCAAAATGAGATCTATTTCCTAAATATAGAATGACGTTATTTTATGCTGGCGACGTCATTTATGATATAAAAATAATTATAATATTTTATTTTTTTATTTTTTATTTTTTTATTATTATTTATTATTTATTTATTATTAATAATTTTATTATTCATATTTTATTATTTATTATTTTATTATTTTTTAGTATAACAAAATAAATAACAAATTGCTTTGAATTGGACAGTAATATTCAAAGCAATGTGTTATTTATATACTGTCACGTTTTCACCATCGTAATATCACGTTTTCGTTATCGTAGTATCGTACTGTCGCGTTATCATAATTGTACTGTCGCGCTATCATTATCGTACTGTTGCGTTATCATCATCGTACTGTCGCGTTATCATTATCGTAATGTCGCATTATCATCATCGTACTATTGCCTTCTGGTGCGCATGTGCATAGAAGAATTTCCCCTCCATATGGCAAAATGTCTACCCCATATCCGTTTTCAATAAAACAAGTGTTTCCTTCAGTAGCGTTATCAATATCGTACTGTCGCGCTATCATCATCGTACTGTCGCGCTATCATCATCGTACTATCGCGTTATCATCATTGTACTGTTGCGTTATTAGTATCGTACTGTCGCGTTATCATCATCGTACTGTAGCGTTATCATTATCGTACTGTCGCGTTATCATCATCGTACTATCGCCTTCAGGTGCACATGCGCATAGAAAAATTTCCTCTCCATGTGACAAAATGTCTACTCCCATATCAGAGTATAATAAAACAAGTATTTCCTTGTAGGCAATAAGGCATAGCCGCTCTCAAAATGAGTTTCTATAAACTCGTCCATTTGTACTGCTGTACATGAAGATCTTCTATTTTTGAGCATGCACATGCGCACCGGAAGGCGATGGTGCGATAATGATAATGCGACATTACGATGATGATATCGCTACAGTAAGATGATGATAGGGTAACAGTACGATAATGATAATGCGACAGTACGATAATGATAACGCGACAGAACGATTCTACGATAATGAAAACGCGATATCACGATATTACGATGGTGAAAACGCGACAGTACAATAGTGAAAACACGATAGTATATCGCATTATCATCATCGTACTGTCGTATTATAGCATTTTCGTTATCGTACTGTCGCGTTTTTGTTATTGTAGTTTCGTGATTTCGCGTTTTCATCATCGTACTAACGAGTATTGCGTTTCAGATCAACACATTCACAGGCGATGGCCTCAACGGAATTCCGTACAAACGTACTTTGAATCTTGTCGTTTCTTAAATCAGTAAATACAATTTTATGATTCATAAAGTTTTTTTGTTTTTTTAAAGTATATTACAAAGTTTTTCTTTACAATACTAATGTTGGTTGCTCCCTTTTCGATTACGCAACCCCATGGTACAAAATTGAATCGTATTCAATACTGACACCGCGCTTCCGCGCGGCGTCAATAATTGATTATTTGGTCTTTTACGCAGCATTCAACAATACTTTAGTTATATCACGGCGTTTCATTGGTAAAACGTTTTACTGGTAAATTTATCCTGACACCAGCCTGTAAGTGGTAATGCTTATTCCGCAACGCTGAGCTCCAGGGAGGGCAGCAATTATTACCATTTTTAAAGTTGTTGGTAAGACCCGGCCGGGAATCGACCTCCCGCATCCGAGGCGAACACTCTACCACTACACCAACGAGGCGGTTTAAAACATTTACAACAAGGGAACTTAATGGAAAACGGTTTGCTTTGATCAATTTCTGTTCCACATTCTCTATAAAAGTTTTGATAAAAGTGATCGGCAATACTCAAAGAGTGTCATAAGTCATCTATATCAAGAGTGTGAAGTGGTTGGTTTGACTTTTGTTACGAAATAAAACTAGAATATACTTTTCGAAATAAGAGGGCCATGAAGGCAGTTACGAGTCTGGATTACCTGCCCCTACCACTATGTCACGGTATATTCATTCTACCATTGAAAGAAGACGAGTAACGCTTGTCGCTTTGACCTTTGTCAAGTGCCGGACAGAATGTTGACCGAGCTGGGGTTCGAACTCTTAACACTTGAATTGACAGTCTAAACTCTAGAGACCACATTTTTTCTAAAACGTTCCTTTGGTGACCCTCTACTAAGATTGTTGAAATTATTTCGATGATATGATCCGTTAAAAACATGGCTTCTCTTATTAAGTCTTAAAAAACACATTAGCAGGTGTGCGATCCAGTTCATTATGGCCCTCTTGTTAACTTTACATGTTGAAACTTTGTCATTCTCCTTTAAGGAATTTGATTTTACAGTGTCTACTCCTTGCAGTTTCCTCCCACCATAATTACATTTTCCCCGACTTTAGAAGTTACATATTTGCTACTATATTATCACTCAGGTGATCGATTTAGGACCTTGATTGGTCCACTTGTGTATTATGTTATGAAAGTACTTGCCTCATATCAAGGTGATAAACCCTTAACCACATACAACAAATCCGCTGCATATACGACTTTGAAAACAGCGTAAGAACCCGACTGTATTAGGGAAAGGGTTAAGCAGAAACGTGACCTCCTACAAAATGTGTTTCATATTGACTGGTTTCAAATAGTAGTCGCCAGTTGGCACACATTACACGAAGATTATCTACGTCTAGTCAATTACTTTTAAAATCATTTTAAATGAACAAAGTATGCTCTTTAATTTGTGTTTACAATCAGTTTACGGTTTTTTTCGTAAATATGTAGCACATATAGATATATTATGAAAATGGTCGGTATAAGGCCTGAATGTTGATCACTATTTGTAATACGAAATTGTAAAACATCATGATTCTGTTCTTAAGGAAAATAATACAATGCGAAGATATGTCACTTGATTCTCAACTCGGAAGTTTCACAAAGGCGAACATATAATGCCTAACTGTGACTCTACATAACACGGCTTTCAATGCTGGGGGAACGTATCGAACACTTTAATTTTCTAGATTACATCTTAAATTAACGATATTTTATTGGAAGCCGCCAGGAGACGGCTTCCTGTAGGGATGCTTAGAAATTTCTGTCAAGGAGAATATTTAGACCTGCCAGCGTGACCACATATCTTGATTTCTCTTTGTCCTTACTAAGTACATTTATTTAAGGTAATGACTTTTAAAACATCCCTTTTACACTCTATATACATTTTTGAGTTTTACAAATTAAAAACAAAAGATAAAGGCCAGTATAGAATGAGTGTAGTGGAACAGAATTATTCTATTCTGTTCTACGGAACAAATGTCTATACGGCTATTGGGACACAATGTGTGATTTCGCTTAAATTAGCCACACTGATAGACCACAATGCGATCTAGGTCTGGGCGGTTTCGTCATATCTGGGAAAAATCTAGTTTTAGATATTTTTAAGGTTAAAACCCGAAAAATCGACATTTTGACTACATATTTCTGTAGATCTCGTACCAGCAAATAACGGAATCAGCTAGAGACCTGAAATTTAAACTGAAACTTGTCAAAGATCCAGTGCAAACAACGGTGTTTTTAAATTTCTCATACATTTAGTTTTGATAGTTGGAGAATGCTTTTAATAGGGGCTCTTGAATCAAATATTTTCACGTGACCAAATACTTGGAAAGTGACGTCACGTTCAGCACTTCAGCGATATGACGTCATAACGTTACAGTGGTGCAGAGTTTGAGCGTCGGCCTCTCGTATCAAAGGTCCCTGGTTCGAGTCCCGTGATGAGCGGGTCCTTTTGAGATTTTTCCACACAAAACGGCACGAGTACTGGTTAAGTCTCCAGGAAGCAGACATCGAGTGTGATTAATTTAAGCTTAAATCTTGTTTCGCAATCGATGTAAAATAAATAAGTTTAAACTAAACTTTGGCGCCAAATCCCGATAATAATGTTCTATTTATCTTTTAGACTTACGGAGATAATTTTGGTGTTGCAAAATACTAGTTTCATCAATTGTTACGTTTTGGATCATGTTAGAATCGAAATAATATATTCAGCATTGTGTGTGGTCGGTTGGTAGTTCGGATGCAATTCTGCTCCTCTCCACTCATTCTATCCCGCGAAACCCTTAAGGTGTCGCCTTTCTAGTATATTAATTGAAAGAATGAACATTTGTTTTAAGCGAAATTCATACTGTATCTAGTCTAAATAGTAAAATAGAGAACCCTTCTATTGAATTGGTAAATGTAGTCTGGTTCCTTAAAAGTACATCCTATGTTCTATTACGCAGTAGTTAGACGAAGAAGCCACGTCCCGTATTCACTAAACTTTTCAATTTAGATTTTTGACTAAATCTAAATCTTAATATTTAGTCCACGTTTTAGATTTAATCCGTATTCACCAACGCGTTTTAAACCGATCTCAATTTGGTCTATTTGCTTTGCTTTTAATAATCTGACTTTCATGTTCAGTACATACTTGATTCAAAGTTAACTTTGAGTACAATTGTCATCACAAAATACAGACCTGAAAAGATTTAAACCACAGAAATATCTGTTTAAAGATCAATTTCGTTCTTTTTCGCTGTTGCAGTTTCACATTTCATGAATATCGCGGTAAACACAATATCAGAGTATTTTGCCTAGCCGACAACATGTTTTATCACGGATGCGATGTGAACATCCAGAAAACTGAAATGAAATGAAATCTTCTGGTTCTTACAAACAAAGTGTGATCGGATTAACTGAACTGTATTTAACTTATCACCGTAAATGTAGACAGCATTTCAACTCTTATATCAACTAGTAAATTTACAGTTTGAGAAAATCAATTTCGTTCCTTTTCGCTGTTGCAGTTTCACATTTCTTGAATATTTCTTCAATTATCTAAGATTTGATCGGATTAACGGAACTGTATTTAACTTATCACTGTTAATGTAGACAGCATTTCAACTCTTATATCAACTGGTAAATTTACTATTTCGAGAAATAAATTCAAGTAAATTTTCATGCACTGGTTTAACGTTTTCAAAAAAAATGAAATTAGTTCCTATGTTAAGCCTTTCCCATGTACAACAGATATGTAGCACATTAAGTAAAACTTGGAACATCTTGCTAAATGAAGGTATAATTTATAGACATAAAGTAGAAAACATTGTAGCAAAGGATAAATTTCTCGTGATCAATTTCTCTTTTTGTCACAGTGTTTTCAAAAGTCGCTGCAGCTCTTGTCAGTATTTCGGATTACGTGTACATTGAAATACGTTTCCTTAATTTTCTGAATGAAAATCACGAAAGTTTCAACGAGTTTCGTCAACTCGAGATTGTTCATTTGTAATACGACAGCTTTGATTTTCAATTGCTCAATTTGCCATAATAATTTCAACTCTTTTCAATTATCTTACTATCATTTATAGAGTTTTCTATGTTTTGTACTTGATGATTTTAAAGTCTGTCAGGGTAAACATCATTGAAATCATTGTGGCAAAAGGAGAAATTGCTCATAATGAGCAATATCTGCATTTGCCACAATAATTTCAACACTTTTCAATTATCATATGATCATTTATAGAGATTTTTTACTTGATAATTTCAAAGTCGTCTGCTGCAGATTTGTGTTATGTGGGAAACCCTTATCCACTATCATGACTTACCGATACAAACGAAAACCAGATTTCCTGTGTGTCAGTCATTATTTGATAAAACATTATCATAACAGGGCGTGTGTTCAATACAAATAGTTGATTGTTTTTGGTACTAATTTGAATTTATGATAATCTCTTGTCCATTTATCTTTAGTATTATATGTCACTTTTCATGACCAGTTTAACTCTAAATTATCTCATTCACTCAAAACACAGACCCTGCCAGTTTAAATATCCTACATAAAACATATATCTTCAATAACCGATATCAGCATTACTGACTACAGATTAAATTGTTCTAATGTTTGTGGATTTAAATGATCTTTTTTCTTTTTTCTTCATGTGAAACGAAATATTGCGGCTTCTCTTTGATGCTTTGCATCAAACGTCCGTCTTGTAAATTGTTTGCATAACTTTGTTTTACTTTTTACAACAATAAGACTACATTGCAGTAATCTAAAAATTACACGTTTTACATTATCAGTATCCAATATAAAAAAAATAACATTCTTACATAATTTTATATATTGATGTAACCGTGTTTGATTTTGCTTTTTGTTCGTGTATAAATACGTTTTTTATGACATGTTGTACAAGTTAATTACATATGTTCTATACTTTTGATTTTCAATCTGTAACTGATACGTTTTACAACTGATAAAACAAATAAAATACGTTTCAAATCCTCTGTTAACGCTGTTACATTTGTAATCAAATTATATATACACATGGACTCACCAGCCAGGAAGCGGGTTAGGATTCGGGATAGGGTAAGAGTTAAGGCTTTTATTTACGAAGTGGTCTATACAGATAAATACATTGCCCAACTGTCTTCAAATCTGTATAACCTAACTAATGACTGGATAATGCAGGGGGTAGATTATTTTATTTTATCTGACGAACTTGATCAAATTCGTGCCTCGTCCAAAAAGACAGAAAATGCCTTTGAGCTCAACACATTATATAATATATATTCACTAAGTAACACAGTGTACGCAGTAGGTACAACTAGCGTTTAGTCAAATAAACAAATGTCTGAAGATCAGTTAGAACATCTCAGCTAATTCCCAATATACCTCCTCGGCGTTGTAGTGGCGCTTCTGGTGCGTGGGATCGGAAATTCGACCCCGTCCGGGTCAAACCAAATAATTAAAAAATGGAAGTAATTTATTTCACTTGACCCTTATTAGTGTGGGGTTAGCATTAATACTGATTCGCTGGTGTCAGCATTAAAGGACGAGTAGTATTGGTAACTTACTCAGGAATCTTCATACAACTGAACACTTGTTTAAAACGGTGTAAAGCACCAGTAACTCTGAAGCCTTGATACGTAAATAAGAAGCAGAATACGACAATAACTTGTGAGTTAACTAACCACATTATACAACCGTCAGTAAACAGGTAAAACGTGTAATAATCTAGTCAAGTAAAGGGTGAGGCGGTAAATAATTCAGGCAGGGTATATTTTATTTCAACTTGAAATGTTTACGTTATCTTTTTTAACCGATCATATCCGCTCGTATAATGGCCCGAGGTCGCGTTATAAACTTTGAAGTTTTAGCATAACAAAATAGTAGGCAGAAATATGGTTTACATGCATTTAGTCCAATTCTTAGCCGGACCGAGTTCTGTCGAAAGCTCCTGTATCGACCGGCTTGTCGAACGTTGTAAAGCGAGGAGATGTTATTTACCAATTGTAAAAATCCCTCGTTCTATTCTGTATAAGTGTTTTCAATTTGGATGCACGTTAACATGGCTTATGAGGTAATACGTTTAAGTATCACGATCAGGAAGTGTGCAGAGTGGGTTTAATATAATGTTAACATTAACCAATGTTTGAGTGTTCTTTGTTCAAACAAACGCGATTAAGTATGTGTACACACTGGTTGAGACGGAGTGATAAACGCACCCTTTTTCTCTTTTTCTCAAATGAAGTAACTATGCTGGCTTTCAGTTCTATAAGAAGATAGGAAATGCTTCTGCCATCGATTATGAAACAAACACCCGTTAATATCATAACGCCAAAGGGTCCACGTGTACTTCAGCTCTAATTAGTATTCCCTCCGAGTGTGTGACACTGCTAGCGTTTTTACCAGTGTCTTTGCCAAAAGTGAGATCAGCTATCATAAATTGCCTTCACTTTATGCACTTTTTAAGGACTGCATTGTGATTTGAGTTCCATTGGATGACTGTGGCGTTACTTTTTATAGAACCCCAAATATGTAAAAAAGATGGTCCCAAGATTCGCATCAATGCGTTTGCGATAGTAGATTGTTAATATGGGCAAATAGCAAAATACCAGTTAAAGGGAGACAATCTGATAAATAGTGGTTTCTACAAACTCATCTGTCCCATCTAAGGATTGAGTAGTGGTCTCCCTTATATATTATTTGGCACGGCAATATATGAGTTTAACAATAAATATACATACTATTCTTGCTACCTGTTTGTTATATAATATATATATTTATTGTCACACTGCAAGGTATCTCGACAGGGACTAAGGTTAAGGCTCCTTTATTTAAACCGCTTCGGATCGTGTTATCTCTCTCTCTCTCTATTGATTTAATCAGTTTCATATGATAGCAACACCCATGTACGGAATTCTGTTCGGGACAACGTAGTCCATTTTGATATCATCCAAGCGAAAACTTTTACCTGTGTCGCATTTGTTCTGTTTATTTTTTTACATTTATT